>CAXASD010000033.1:0-72159 GCA_963971435.1 Lasius platythorax | reverse complement strand
TTAATCGAGTACAGGCGTGATGGTACGGAAGTTGAGGTACGAGAAGCAAGCAATTCTCGCAGCTTTTAATACTATCACGCCGGAAATGGCGTATCGCGCCACACGTAATATTACTCGAAGGGTCGAACTCTGTTTGCGAGAACGAGGGAGGCACTTCGAGCAATTATTACATTGAAATAGTGGATAATGGAGAGTGGATTAGACCTACTGGGGATACCACTTAAAAAAAAATGCGCCGTGTTATCTACCGCAAGGTGGTGCGGAAATGATAACATACAATTTTTTATTCCGCGAGAGAGAGAGAGAGAGAGAGAGAGTGAGAGAGAGTGCGCGAGAGAGAGAGAGAGAGAGAGAGAGAGAGAGAGAGAGAGAGAGAGAGCGCGCGAGAGAAAGAGCGCACGAAAAAGAGATTGGTTTTGATTGATTAATTAAATGATTAATTGAGAGAGAGAGAGAGAGAGAGAGAGAGAGAGAGAGAGAGAGAGAGAGAGAGAGAGAGAGAGTGTGAGAGAGAGAGAATATTTCAACGCGGGGCTTTAACATTACGCGCGCGTACGCGTCGTACATAGCTATTGTCCTTTGCGAAGTGTTCCTCCCCGTTTCGTCGTGCCTTAGCAACCGCGTAAACAAGCTATCTCTTACCGCCGCGCGCCTAGTGATCACGGAAGACTGGGGCTGTGCCTTTTCGCCACGCGCTTGAACTTGCACGGATTGGCCGCTTTTTATTTATTAATTTCTCGTTCATTATTGCGAAGATCGCAAAACGGTAGAGGACTTTTCTATTCGGTTTAACGCGCTCTACCTGCACGTGACGGGTGGGGCGATTATTACCGGACACCCTGTATACCCAAAGAGAACAAAAAGTCAAGATGATATCATTGTGACGTCAAGATGACGGGAAAATATCAGAGTTTGATCACTAAACTATCATGACCCCAAAATGACTGTACAGACACTCGTCATAAAATCATTATATGACGATATTTTGACTTTCAGGATTTTAATTCGCATATTTTCGAAAACATAATTTTTTCTGCGAGGAGATTGCCTGGCACTTATTGATTGAAATTATCATATATATATAAATATATTTATTTTACTTTATTAATTAAAAATTTTAGTTTTATGACGTCACAAAACCGTTCTTGCCAGGAACCATAATGACGTCATCATAACTTATAGAACTGACTTTTGAAAGATGTCATTTTGACATCATTTTGACTTATGTGTTCTCCTTGGGATATATATATATATATAGTGCTTTTTTATTTAATTAATTCAAGTCCAAATTATATACAGAAAACATATTGAACCCAACAAATATATATTTACTAATAAGACATAAATATTGTTTTTAATAAATAACCATGTTTCTGTTATCTTATTTTCTTATTATGCGAATGTTTTATTTTGAAATGTATTTTTTAAATTAATGCTCGCGCACAAGCATTTTGAGAGAATCTGAACATGGTTAATTGATGTATTCTATAATTGTGTTGTAGCGCCGAAAAAAGGAATTTATTCGCAACAGTTGTAAAAGCTGTTTTTTAAATGGTAAACCTTCAAACATTTGTGATTATTATTTTAGGTACAGTTTCTGTACGTACAAAACGTTTTTCCCCACACTAGCAAATCTAGTGATTTCGTATTTTCACTTCGTATTTTCACTACGTTACAGAATCGCGCGAACAAATTCACGTGAGATAAAAGTGTGAGAAGTGAGTGATCTCACTTGAGTTACAGAATCGACCCCCAGATCCGCTCTCGATCCGGTTTCACGCTCACGAGCAAAGAGACCGAGCAACCGAGCATCCGAAACCGATCCTAAAAACACCTCGTAGCACGAGCTGAGGGGTTGACTCGTTCGCAGCCTCTGCCGAGTGTTCTCGGCCTCCGCTCCGACGGTGCCTCTCCTATCGAATTCAACGACCGGCGGCACAAGGGTAGCGCGTTCGTTGCCTTCTCTGATGAGTGTTCTCAGGCTCCGGTCATCCACCGCCTAATCTGCCGTCCACGAAAGCGGGACAGTGTGTTTGCTATCTCCGTCGAGTGTTCTCGACGCCGACCAGACAAAGCCATTTCCGCTGTCGGTATCGAAACGGGGAGTTACCCGTTCCGGTCGAGCGTTCTCGGCTACTGACCGGCGTGCTTACACGCTACCGTCGATCCGACATCTTGTCGGCACCCAGTTCGTACCGCCTAATCAGATTAGCCTACGAATCCGCGCACCAAACACCGGCCTTAGGCCCGTGCCGAAAACTTACGCCCAAACCGCGCTAAGCGAGGACTCCGCCCCGCGGCCGTATCACCGGCGCAGACTACCCGAGAGCCGGCGGCCTCTACCGACCGCCGAGAAATCTAGCGACAAGACAAGCGTTCGCGCTCTCATTGCGTGCTACGACCGCACGCCCAAAATCCGACTACGAACCACGCTGTCAACGCGAATTTGTACCGACTGATTGTTGCATGAAGTGACTAAATAAACTTTCTTTTATTTAACAACAGAAAACCCGTGTCGTTGTGTCCCACCCTCCGCAACTCCTGATTACGACGCGCTATCCGCGCACCGCCTCGCGAAGGGCTCGTTACAATATGATTGCTCTTATTATATAGATTGTAGACAGAAAGAACTATATGACTAAACTGCAAGAACTTGGTTTAGTCACAAAAGCAGAAAACTTTTTGATGTATCAAGGCTTGTTTGAATATTCTGTAAAAAAAGACATGCCAGAAAAACTGACTGTGCTGTTTGAAGAAGTTAGTGGTTCCAACGTATACAAAGCAAATTACCAGAGGTACACTTTTATTTTAATAAATTATACAAATTCTGTTATAAGATTTAATAAATTTACTACAATCTAATGTTATGACAGATTACAATCAAAACTGTCGAAAGTAAAAAATAAAATACGTTTGACTAGTCAAACAAGAAGAAACAAATTAAGAGAAAGAAAATCTGCTATGACAGAAATGAAAGAAGCAGAGAGATATTTGCAGAAGCAATATGTATGTCCCACATCTATTTAATCCAATCTATATAATGATCTTTCCAAAAGTTATTGATTATATCTTTTCTTACAAAATGTACGTTTGTATTAGATATAATTGTAAGAATCAGTTTCACATATGAATTTGATAATGCACAGGCTTGTGAAAAGGTTGATTTGATAGCGCAGCAGATAAAAAAGATAGATAAGAAATTTCAAAAGTTGCACACGATATCTAACGATATGAACAGAAATTTGAAAATAATTAAAGCAAAAAGACATAAACTGTTTACAGATTGTCTAAAATGCGTTACTGTAGAAGTAGATTCTATATACAATGTTAGTATTTATAATTACGCTTCTTAGGATTCCATTTTTTAAATAAACTATTTTTATGTACATAACAAATATTATATTATTCATTTACTGTGCAGAAGTTGATTAATAACACGTCGGCTCAAGCATTAATCACACCAGAGAATCTCGAGGAGCCGTACATAGGCGGTATAAAACAACTGCGTATTGCCGACTAAATACGAAGAGTCATTTACGATGTCTATCTCGTGGGAAAAAATTATTCGCTCACTTGGCGCTACTATTTGCGATTTTGCGGTATATCTTAACTTTATATTTTATATTAACGGAATGTGTTTCATATACATATGTACACGTTTTCTCAACGATGCGGATAACGAAAGTCAAGAGTTATTCCGAAGAAAGTAATTACAAATACTTTTTCATTTACAGTTATAAACCAACACTCTTTTTTATTATGTATAAAACTGATGCGATAATAGATGCTGCATATATTAACGAGATTGCTTGTTTCATTCGAACTCGAATGAATGATATGCTCGTTTCTAACTTTGCCTTAACCTGCAGTTTAGCGAAACTTCGATTAAATTTAAACTTCAGTTTAATCCATGGATAATGCCAATTGATTTCTACGAACATCGACATCGTTTAACTAAACTTATACCTTATGTAATATAACTCGAAAGTAACTAGAAAATATTTGAAGATAGAACGCTGACTGTTCATATCAGTTATACTATACCCATATCAGTTTTTCAATGGATGCAATAAATAATAAAAGATATGACGAGTAAACGTAAACGTGCCCCAAATTATTCAGAAGCGGAAAAAATTACATTAATAAATTTAGTATTACAATATAAAAATATAATTGAAAATAAATCAGACATATTAACCTCAAAAGATAAAGATAAATGCTGAAAGGTAATAGAAAAATTATTTAATAGTAGTCTACTACTCTAGTAGTCTACCGGGGAATTTAGAAATGCTGAGAGCTACTATTTCCAAACGTTCTGAAATATTAACTCTGACTGTTAATATTTCAGAATAGCCAACTTCACATTCATCACCTTCATCACTTTTATAATGTTTATCGTATTCATTAAAAAACAAATTGTCATTTAAGATATTCATTTTAACTAATATTAACAGATTGAGTAAGTACAACTGGGTACATCTTAAATACAAGTAGGTTATAAGAGAAATTTTCTCCGTTTGCAATATTTTATTCTTCATGTTGGCAATCCTGTCGACAAGTTTTAACGCTCGGTTAGAGTTAACAGACGTTGGAAATAGTGGCCCTGAATGTTTGAAAAGTTGTTAGGACAATTTAAAGAAGAAGACTAGAAAATATTTTGCTGATGAAAGAATGTATTTATATAAAACAGGTAAATATTTTCACATACACACACATGTAGAATTTATGTAGAATTTATGTAGTTTTTATGTAGAATTATTTGCTATATCAATTTACTACACAGGATTAAAACAATAGCCATTATATTAATAAGAGGTTACATCTAATAATAAATAGGTTAGATTCATATTTGAAAATGTGTGTGTGTGTGTGGAGAATATACTAGCTACGTTTCTTAACTGCGATTTAACTACTTCTAAACGATCAAAATCGACGGTTTAATTAAAACTCGGTTTACGTACGTTTAAACGCCATCAAATAATTGGTAGAAACAAATATTCAGATTAAGTTAAATTAACTGAGTGTTACTAGGGATTAACTTTTTAAACCGTGTTGGTAGAAACGGGCATTATCGCGATAACTTCAAACGATCAGCTGGCTTCTTGTGCCGACAAAGTTATAGAAGTTACCACTCGAGTAAGTTGACAATGTTATACAGTGTTATACATTATTTTAACTTTCTACGATTTTCTATTTTATTGTTATTTTGAGCACGATTCGGCGTGCACCGTGAGCACTATATCTGCTACACAGCTATTAAGATTAAAGATTGAAGAAATACAAGAGAATATAAAAATTTTGTCTTCGATCAATCTCCATCTTCCTACGAACATTATAATAATCAAGGAAAATAATAGATCTTTATGAAAATGCTATTAAAAGGATAAGATTTTATATTAATTGAAAAATTAGATGTAATCAAGATAAACGCACTCGCGATGACTCTTAGTTATTATCTTAAATAAGTACTAGTAAGATAAAATTGTCGCTTCTTTATTATTGACTATTTATTACTTAACAATTTAAAATCATTTTTTTTTATTTGATTGTATGCCAATTTTTCCTAAAGTTTAAATAATATATATGCGTAACAAGCTGGCGTTTGTTCCTCGCGCGCTTCGCGCGCTCGGTACGCACGTTTCTACTGATATCTATATCTTGAGAACTACTGACGTTAGGAGCAAAAAATTTGGCACGTAAACTTACTTTATAATGAAGATTTAAAATGTAAATTTTTACTTTTCTAACATCTTTGATTTTTGAGATATAGGTATCCTTATAAAAAAATTTACCCCCCTTTTTCATCTCCCTTAACTGGATTTTCGGAAAATGGTAAAACACGTGTTTCTTTATTTTTAAAGAAGAATCTAAATACCAATTTTCACATCTGTAACATTTTCGGTTTTTGAGATATAGGTATCCTCATCAAAAAATTCACCCCCCCCTTTCACCCCCTTAGGGACGGAATTTCCAAAAATCCTTCCTTAGTGAGTGCCTACGTCATAAAAACAATGTACCTTCCAAATTTCACATTCCTAGGTTAAACGGTTTGAGCTGGGCGTTGATGAGTCAGTCAGTCAGGACTTTTTCTTTTATACATATAATAGATATAAGACTGTAATAAATATATAAAGAGCATTTTGTAAGCATTTTATATTATAAATAGATATAAATACCCCTACAGCACCGAAGCTTCCAGTAACATTTCAGAAACGTTGCAACATTGCAAGTTGCAATGTAATATTGCAGAGACGTTTTAGAGACATGCAATATAAATATTTCGCCGAAATGTTCCAGCAATATTTTAGAAATATTAAAAAATTCTCTGGATATACTTGTATTAAAATATTTCTTACAGTATTTGCTATGACATTATTATCACATTATATTTTTCATCACATGTTAAAATTTGATAATAACGAATTCGGTTAGATGTATCAGTATACTGATGTAAATTATATGAAGCTTGTATAATATAAAAGCTTCATAATAACTTATATATATAAGTGTTAAAACATAATTTGAACACTAAAAGATTCTTTTAATATTTAATATTTAATTTTTAATATTAATATTTAATATTTAAAATTTAAAATTTAATATTAATATATTTAATATTTAATATTTAATATTTAATATTTAATATTTAACCCACACACGCACACAGCAAGCACAAGAAACATTTGATCAACATTTTAAAATGTTAATATACATTTTCTAAACATTATGATATAATTTTATAAATATTTTTAAAATATTTTAATATAAATGTATTAATAATATTTAAAAAATATTTTAACTTATGTTTTATAAATATTTTAAATATATTATTTAATAACATCGCTCTCAAAATATTAATAAAATATTTTAAAAACATTAATCAAAATGTTTCTTAAATGTTATTAATACGTTTATTAGAATATTTTAAAAATATTACTTAATAACATTGCTCTCAAAATCTTTTTAAAATATTTTAAAAACATAAGTCAAAATGTTTCTTATGTTATTAATACGTTTATTAGAAGTAAATACAACATATCAGTTAAAAATTCGTGCGCGTAGAAAAATAATTTATGAATTATGTGCGTAATCCTAAACAACGTACAATATATGATATTTTTTACTTTAAATATGTGATTTACTTTAAATATGTATCGGCTTTTCTGCGTAAAAATATAATGCTATTATACGAATTATGTGATTTTATAAATTAGACTTTTACGTTTCGCCCATACATATTATTCATATGTGCCACATATATGCATGCATGCATTGATCGAAATTGCACGAAAATCAGTAGGTGGGACAAATTGACGGCGGAATTTTTATCGTACATGCGTCAATACATTACTGATCACGACAGAGGCCGGTATTCATAGTCCGTTCTTTTATTTCAAGACCATCTTAAGTAATATCTCTTAAGATGCTAATACAACTCTGTGATTGGCTTATTTTTAAGATTATACTTAAGACGACCTTAAATATAAGAACCGACTATGAATACCGGCCAGAGTCACATGATCGCGACAGAGTCGCGCTAATAAGAGACAACACACAAGATCTTTGTGTACCATTTATAATTTACGGATATATTTTTTGTTATTAATTATTCTAATGATACAAGAACTATATTAAACGTCGTATTATTAATTTATTTATTTCATTTATTATTTATTTCATACATATCTTTAGATTATTTTTTATCATATTATATCTTTTATTTCTTTCCCTTGACGACATCCATTGAAACACGTTACTGAGAAGCAGCATTCGGTAGGACGTATGTACGCTATTACGTATGCGTGATTTATTTGTTCTTCGATTTCGGAACACTCGTGCCAGCATGCCACGCGTGATCCCACGATCTCATATTAATGAGTTTTTGCGAGTTACAGTGCTGCACGAAAGAGGAGGAAGTGTTTCTTCCAGTGTGTGTTTAGCATAAATATCTTGTAAGTGAAAAGATATTTGTCGATATTTTAATTAAACCGAAGAATGAATTAGGTTATCTTATAGTATTCTGTATGAATTTTCAATAAAAATACAAAAAATTGTTTGACAAAAATAAACTGTAACAAATAGGTTGAAATGCATTTTATTTTTGGAATTATAAGATTATTAAAATAATGTATTTGCTTCTGTAACAGTCAATATCTAAATCTAGGTATAGATGAGTCCAAATATTCGTTCTCGGATTTTTCAGTGAAAGTTCTAGAATCGTCCTTAGATTCGTATGTTTTAGAATTGGCCTAGAATCATAACCATTTCTGTTTGCAGAATTTCTGAATGTTCACATTCACATTCTGAATGTTTTCTGTTTGCCTTTGAAACTGTATATAAGACGACTTAGAAATGTTAAGGAAATTGATAAATGTGCACATGATTAAGTTCAAAATTTGTGTGTGCGCGCGCGCGCGCGTGTGTGTGTGTGTGTGTGTGTGTGTGTGTGTGTGTGTGTGAGAGAGAGAGAGAGAGAGAGAGAGAGAGAGAGAGAGAGAGAGAGAGAGAGAGAGAGAGAGAGAGAGAGAGACTAATGGAAGCAATACACACATTTATATTTATACATACTGATTTCTATAACATTTACACATTTTTCTCTAAGCAAAGTTATAAAATTTAGTTATATACAAAACGACATTATTATTTACTTTAATTATATGATTGTCTGATTTTTTCTATTAATTTGTACTTGTCTTTTGTTAATTAGGTCAATCGAAAATGGATAAACCAAGCTGTTCATCACATAAGGTAAGATTATACAGTGCCTACCAAAAGTTCCGGGCCACCTAAATAATTTTTGAATGGTTTGAAATATAGGATTGAAATTTATAGGGATACAATGGGATCACAAAGTCTATTATTTAACCACAAAAACACCCACCTCCACACCCCCGGGGGACGGGGGGAGAAGGGAGCCAAAAAATCTTAAATGGCATGTGGGGTTGAGTGAGGACTCGTTCGAAAGGGCTTTCCGAGACGAAAACAACGCGAGGTCGCCGAGTTCTCTACGATTTTTTTTCACAGAGTTATGATCATTTGAACATTTCTATTGAGATTTTGCGATAGCGAGGACCCACGGCGACAACAGAAGAAAGATAAGGCTTCACGCGGGCACGCGCGTTCCTGTGTGTGTGTGTGTGTGTGTGTGTGTGTGTGTGTCACAACAGAGATAAGAACCCCGCAGTTCGTCACTTTCGCCGTATTTAATGACTCCAAACCCTTTCTGTTGTGTGTGTGTGTGTGTGTGTCACAACAGAGAGGGTTTGGAGTCATTAAATACGGCGGAAGTGATGAACCGCGGGATTCTGATCTCTGTTGTGACACACACACACACACACACACACACACACACACACACACACACACACAGGAACGCGCGTGCCCGCGTGAAGCCTTATCTTTCTTCTGTTGTCGCCGTGGGTCCTCGCTATCGCAAAATCTCAATAGAAATGTTCAAATGATCATAACTCTGCGAAAAAAATCGTAGAGACCTTGGCGACCTCGCGTTGTTTTCGTCTCGGAAAGCCCTTTCGAACGAGTCCTCACTCAATCCCACATGCCATTTAAGATTTTTTGGCTCCCTTCTCCCCCCGTCCCCCGGGGGTGTGGAGGTGGGTGTTTTTGTGGTTAAATAATAGACTTTGTGATCCCATTGTATCCCTATAAATTTCAATCCTATATTTCAAACCATTCAAAAATTATTTAGGTGGCCCGGAACTTTTGGTAGGCACTGTATATATACACACACAAAAAACTTCTACATTAAAATGTTTTCACGAACTGAGTCCAGACTTTTTAATAATTATGTTATAAATTAAAAGATGAAAACTAAAATAAAATTTTATAATTTTATAAATATTTATTTTCAGTTCTATAAAAAATGTCATACCGAAAAGTATTTACAGAGAGTTATAAAACAAAATATTAAAGTAAATGCTTAAAAAGATATACCAAACGAAAACCGTCCAAGTAGAAATTATACTTAAAGAAGAGAAATACAAGAAGTTTCAGCATCCTTATGTACTTCAGTAAAACAACCAACACCACAATATAGTTTATCTCAAAATTTATTAGAAATTAGTCAAGTTTCAAGTAATTTATCTGATGCATTTTCTGCATCTTACGATTCCGAATCATCACTTGAGATCTTCAAAGATCATCTCAGATGCTGGGCAATTGGGCATCATATCGTACAAACAGCTATTAGCGATTTATTAAAAATTATAAAATTAGACTTAAAATTAAATTCATTACCTTTTCAGATGCACGGACTCTTTTTAAAACCAAAAATATACAATAAAATAGTTAATTTACCTCCTAGAAAATATTATCACTTTGGATTAAAATCAAAATTGCTATTAAAATTAATTCAGAACGATTTTAAAGGTAACGAAGTTAATATATCAGTAAATATTGATGGACTTCCTCTCACAAAAAGTAGTGGTAGCCAATTTTGGCCTATTTTGATAAAAATCGATGAATTGGAGAAACTTAAACAATTTCCAATAGGTGTTTACCACGGAGAAACTAAACCAAACAACTCTAACATTTTTCTATTCAGATTTGTTGGAGAAATGAAGATTTTGCAAAACAAAGGTTTACGTTTACATGATAAAATAATGAAAATAAGAATTAATAAAATTCTTTGTGATGCTCCTGCAAAATCATTTGTATTGGGTATAAAAAATTTTAATTCTTATGAAAGTTGCACTAAATGTTATGCTGAAGGATCATTTCAAAAGAACAGAATGACTTTTCCTGAATTGAATTCAAAACTAAGAACTAATGAAGAATTCTATCCTCAAAGTGATGAAGATCATCACAAAGACACATCTGTTTTATGTAACTTGGAAATTGATTTTATTAAAAGTGTTCCATTGGGTTAAATGCATCTGGTATTATTAGGAATAATGAAACGTTTATTGGGATTTTGGATTAAAGGAAATCAAGAAGTCCGTCTGTTCAAAGAAGATATTGATGCTATTAATAAAAGAATAAAATTATATAATATATAAATCAACTCCCCCCGTGAGTTTTCCAGAAAGCCTAGATTAATAACGGAATATGATAGATGGAAAGCTGTTGAATTGAGGACTTTTTTATTATATTATGGTCCATGGCTAATAAAACCATTTTTAAAAAACCAATACTTTCTTCATTTTCTTTCCCTACATTGTGCAATTAGAATTTTGGTTTGTCAAGACTTATTAGAAAAATATATTGATTATGCTAACAAATTATTAATGTATTTTGTAAAGGAGTTTGATTTATATGGCAACGAATTTGTTAATCATAACGTTCATAATCTCATTCGTTTAACATTAGACGTGAAGACATTTGGCCCGTTAGGTAAATTCAGCTGCTTTCCATTCGAAAATTATATGCATACAATTAAAATGATGATTAAAACGTCAAATAAACCACATCGCAATTTATAAAAAGAGTTAACGAATTTGATAAATATTCTTCCTCTAATGAAGAAAAAGAAAATTTTATCAAAGAAGATGGTCTTTGTTTAATAAACAATAAATCAGCAGAACGTTTTTTAGCTATACATTATAAAAATTTTAGAGTGGAAGCTAAAGAACCCATCTGTAATTTTATTTAGAAAAATAATCAACCTATATAAATAGTTGATATTTTGCGGATTGATAATATATTTTATATTAAATATAAAAATTATAAAATAACACACCCTATTTTGACAATCCGATGGAAAGTACTATATTTTGGTGTGGCTCTGTTGAAATGACTGATGAAGAACATATCACCTCTGCTGACAATATATTAAGGAAAGCTTTCAAAATAAATGATGATTGTTTCGTGTCGATATTACACACAGACTGATTTGTAAATTGAAAATAGTTATTACTTGTTGCAGTATAATACAATTGTATTTAGTATAAACGTATTTGTTGGTCGTTCTTTCTTTTTTTTTAACTGACTGCTTTTGATTTTAAAATTGTGATGATTTGATTCTGTTTCGTATTATCGTCCTATTTATTTATATCACATTACTTATTGTCAGTAGCAGTCTAAATGACTAATTTAATCTTTAGATTATTACCGTGAGAATTCGATTATTATAATATAAGATGTCGCTATTGATGACCTAAGAAGTACGCGATGATTCACTCTGTCTCTCTCAAGAATTCACCGCACAATATAAGAAATCAGAGGTCTAGTGTGTATCGTTTGTGGAACTGCCTAAGATTTACACGCAAAATACACAACAAATTCAATTACTAAATGTATTTATTGACAGTTTGATTACTTTCTTTTATTAAAAAATAATTATACATATTAAATAAGTAAAAAACAAATATATATTTCCGTAATCTAATGTTATCTATTTTCTAGTATTTTTTCATTGTTATTGGTCTACAGGAATGAAAAACGTTAGAACTGCAATTGTGAAAGAAATGTCCGTTAAAGACAATTTTATGAAATATAATTGTTAAATCTTTAGTAAACATGGTAAGTGTAACGTTGCTCTTTCGCGAGTTTCGCTCGGATTCGCTCGGTCGGGATCAGGGCTCGTGAAAGGGTTTTCGCAAGACAGCAGACGTGGTGTATGTTTAAAAAAAAGTGTTTATTCAATGTAAAATGATAGAGTGCATGTACAAGTATGATGTGTGAGTATTTACAGATGCGCAAATGGCCGTGTGTAAGATGCGTATAAATGTGTCGGCGGCGTGCATGTATAACGCTATATAGTGCGTGTACGAATGGATATGTATAATGCGGGTATGAGTGTGTATGTAGCGCGAATACAATTTGTGTGTATAATGTGCTGAGAGACGTATGTATAGTGTGTGTATACGAGTATATGTAGCGGGCGTATAAACGTGTATATAATTCGTGTATATTCGGTGCGTCAGTATCGGAAGGTATATTCGGTGCGTGATACAGGTGAAAGAATGTATAGTCGGTGCGTGATACAATTTAAAGGTCCCGTCGTGTGTTGTTGTCGTGTCAGCTGTCCGGGCGCGCGGGGCGCGGGAGCGCGCGGGGCGCGAGAGCGCGTAAGGCGCGAGAGCGCGTGAGACGCGAGAGCGCGTGAGAGCGCGGGGCGCCTGAGAGCGCGGGGCGCGAGAGAGCGCGAGGCGCGAACGTATCGCTCGATGCGGTTTGTGTTTCGGCTGCGTATTTAATTCGTGCTTCGGGTGGTAGGATGCAATGAGGACGCAACGTCTGGACGAGATCGCTCGTCGGCGGCAGAGATCTCTCTACCCGCTGAGTCTTATGATCGTTGCAGGTGTTTTGGTCGGATCTTTTACCGAAAGTGTCGAGATCTCTCGACAGAGACTGAGTTCGCTCAACCCCTGTACTTTCGGTTTAGGATTGTCAGGAAACTCTTTGCGAGACGTGCCGCGATCGCACGGCGGAGACTGAGTTCGCTCAACCTCGTTTATCTCATCGAGAGCGTGTTCGGGATCGGAGACCTGGTACTGTACGAGTACTTGGTCGAGATCTGGAACGGAGTGATCTTCTCGGTATCGGCTCGCCCTTTTTATACCGGGAAATTACCCGTTCGGGTAATTTCGGCGAGACTCGTTAGGCCCGATTTGTTTTCGCCTAATCGAGTAATTATCGGCGCGCGCTATCTTGGCGGCGTTCGGGCGGTGCGGCAGGGTGCGTTGCTCGGCGGCTTCCGTCAGGATTCGGAGCGGTTCGGAAGCGCCGAGACAACGGCCCTGGCTTTCGATTTCGTCGGCCGTATAACGGCGTGATTCGGTCGCGTTTTCGAAAGAATAAAAAAGGGCGCATAGCGCCGCTGCATTTGCCCGGCTGGTGTTCGCCGGGCGGCAGCCTTCCGGCGGATCGACGGCCGGGTAAAACGATCGCTCAGGGGGGATCGTTACATCACCCCCCCGGTTTAGCGTGGCTGAATTTGAGCCACACTCGGCCTTTATTCTAGGCGGCGGCGGTAGGTGAGCTGGCCGGTTCTAGAGAAGCGGAGGATCCAACGCCCTTGTGCCGTACGCGGCTTGTAACGGCGCGAGACGTGGACCGCGAAATGTGGAACGTCGATGATGACGCCAGGTTCCACCTGGACCGGAATCGGCGGCGGCGGTAGCGGGCCGACAGGCATTAGCAGGGCCGGCGTTTCGGGGACGGCGTTGCTCGTCGAGCTGCTCTCTGTCGTTCGTCCCTTTGGTCGTTTCGGTGGTGGTGGCGGTACGGCCATCAGCATGGCCTGCTTCCTTCGGTTGACGTGGTCGGACCTCTGGATCAAGGTGCCGACTTTCGGCGGGCGGGGCTGCGATAGTACTGCCGGTGCCGACGGCGGTTTTTCGGGCCGGGGATGCGGCGGCAGCGCTTCATCCCAGTATCCCGGGTCGCCCAACAGCTCGTTAATAGCGTCAATTATGTCGATCTGCTCTGACATGATTTCTGCGAGTGATCTGTCGATTGCTTGTTCTAATCCTCGTCGCTTTCGGTTGTCGTTTCCGGGTTCGGAGGGGGAAATTCGTCCTCGTCCTCATCTTGGTTGTTGTTGTTATTTTGGTTTTCCCGTGCCGGTTTTAAATGTTGTACGTGGGTATGTTTAAACCACTTTCCGGTTTTGCTCCGTAAATCCACGATCACGGGCGATATTACCCGACGAACTTCGAGAGGGCCGGTAAATTTCGGGGCGAGTTTAGCGTTAAAGTCGTCGACTTTTTTCGATAGCGGGTGGTCGCGCTTCCACACCCATTCGCCGATTTGCGGACGCCATGGTCGTCGGCGTAAATTATAGTGCTTTTCCTGCCTTCGAAAAGCCCGGGCGAGGTGGATGCGCGTTAGTTCGCACGCCTCTTCCACTCGTCGGCGTATTTCGCTAGGCTCGGCGGCGGTGGCGGCCTTTTCGTCGGCGTGCGGCGTGGCAAGCTCGCGTCCGTGATTTAAGTACGCGGGCGTGTATCCGGTGGCGTCGTTCACGGCCGTATTATAGGCGAACTGTAATGCGGGTAGATGTTCGTCCCAGTTCTTATGGTCGCCCTCGACGTACTGGCTGATCATCGTTTTGATGGTGCGGTTTGCTCTTTCGACCGGATTGCATTGTGTACGCCGGAGTCGTGCGGTGTCGGATGCCGAATTCGGCCAATTCTCTGCGTGAATGCGGCGGAGGTAAATTGTGTGCCGTTGTCGGATAGCACCACGTCCGGGCGTCCGTGACGTAATATAACTCTGTCGGTTATGGCCTTGGCGGTGTTTTTGGCGGTCGCCTGTCGCAGGGGTACTAACTCTACCCACTTGGTAAAACGATCTTGGAGGACGTAGAGCCACGTGTGCCCCTGGCGAGAGCGTGGCAGAGGCCCCACGAGGTCGATCGTGACGTGTTCCCATGGGCGCTGCACGTTGGTCGCGTGCATCACTCCGGCCGGCGCGGTTTGGTCGACCTTGTGTGCTTGACAGTTGTCGCAGGCTCGTACGTAGTTGGCGATCTCGCGGAACATTCCGGGCCAGTAGTATCTTTCGGCGACTCGTGCTATCGTTTTGGCGATGCCAAGATGTCCGGCGGTCGGCGCGTCGTGGTGGCGTTGGATGGTCTCGAGGCGTTGATTCCTGGGAACGCACGTCTTCCATTGTTGTTCCGCCGGGTGTTCCTTGAAGTCAAGGCTGTGTAATACGTGGCGGCGTAGTCGCCCTTCCTCGATACGGTAGTCGGGGTAAGCGGCGGGTTCCCGGTTTACCGCGTCGTACAACTGTCGATACCATCGGCATTGGAGCGGTTTCGCGGCGCAAATTTCCGGTTGGCGGGATAGCGCGTCGGCCACGCGGTTAAGGGCTCTTCGTCGGTACTTCACTTCGTAATCATATTGCTGGAGCTCAAACAGCCACCGGGCGAGACGCCCCGTGGGAGCTTCCAGTCTTTGTAGCCACTTGAGCGATTGGTGGTCGGTAATCACGGTGAAGTGATATCCTTCGAGGTAGCCCTTCATCCGTCGGATGCTTCACACGACCGCGAGGTATTCTAATTCTGTCGCGCTATAGTTCTTCTCGGCTCCGTTTAAGGTACGGCTTGCGTATGCGATTACGCGTTCGCCCTCGTCGTAATTCTGAGTAAGGACCGCCCCGAGTCCGTCGGTGCTCGCGTCGGTCTGTAGTACGAAGGGTCGCGAAAAGTCTGGACAGGCGAGCACGGGTGCGGAAATAAGCGTCCGTTTTAGCACGCGAAACGCTTCGTTTTCGGTTTCCCCCCACGACCACCGCGCGTTCTTCTTGGTGAGCTTCGTAAGGGGAGCGGCGATTTTTGAGAAGTCGGCTATGAACCGCCGGTACCATGAGGCCATACCTAAAAATTGACGTACTTGCTTTACCGATGTCGGTTCCGGCCAGTTCGCGACGGCGCTGACTTTTTCCGGATCGGTGCGGATTCCGTTGCGGTCGATGACGTGACCGAGATATTTTAACTGCCCTACGCAGAACCGACACTCCTCTGGATTGAGGCGGAGTCGCGTTTCCCGTAGCCGGCGGAATACCTCGGCGAGCAGTTGGATATGTTCCTCGAACGTCCGGCTGATGATGATGATGTCGTCTAGATACACGAAGACGTGCGGTTCGAGAGCCGGTCCCAGGACGCTGTCTAGGAGCCGTTGGAAGGTGGCTGGCGCGGAATGCAACCCGAATGGCATCACGGTAAACTGAAATAATCATCTTCCGGGAATGGTAAAGGCGGTGATCGGTCGGCTGTTAGGCTCTAATGGTACCTGCCAATATCCGTTTTTCAGGTCGAGTGTCGTCAAGTAGCGTGCTCCCCGCAGTTTGTCGAGCGTCGCCGTCACCTGAGGCAAGGGATAGGCGTCCTTGACGGTCACGTCGTTTACCCGGCGGAAGTCTATGCAGAAGCGGTGTTTGCCATCCTTTTTCTTGACGATGACTACGGGCGAGCTCCAGGCGCTGTGTGATGGCTCGATGACGCCTGCCGCCTCCATGTCCTCGACTTCTCGATCGATGATCGCCTGCATGGCCGGGTTTCGTGGTCGGTAGCGCTGTTTAATGGGCGCAGTATCCCGGAGGTGAATGTGATGCTGGGCCAACGTGGTCGGTCCACGCACGGCCTCGAATTTGGCCAACTCGGTTCGCAAAAATCCTGTCAGCTGCCGCTATTCCCGCTGGGTGCACGTCGTTAGTCCGCCCGTCACTCCGCACCTCGGAGCGGCTCGATTCTTCGGTTGCCACGGTGGCGGAAGTATGTGGATTCCGGTGCGCCCCCAGAGATCGGCGCCGATGAGTACCTGGCTTTCTAATGATGGCAGGATCGCAAATTTGTGTCGGTATAGCTGGGTGTTTGATCCGTACCGGCAGGGTGACTATCCCGGGCGTTTCGGCGGTAGCGCCGTTTGCCAGCTGGATTTGCCCCTCGTGGCCTTGGATGGCATACCCCTCTTGCCGTAGCTGTTCGGCGGTCTGGTCGTTGACGAAGGATATTTCTGAGCCGGTGTCGAGGAGTGCGGAGTAGCGGCGGCGGTACACCTGGATGTCTAAGTGGGGTCGCGGCGTGTAATTTATGCGGGGCTCGGGGTACTGCTTTCGGCCGCCGTGTCCCCGGCCCGCGGTGCGTTTCCCGGCGGCGGGTGACAGTCCTTTGTTAGGACCCCGTCGCGTCCGCACTGGGAGCAGAATTTTTTTGGCGGTCGTTCGCAGTCGAACCGCGTGTGCCCCCGCTGTTTACATCGCCAGCAGCATTCCGTTCGGTTGTAGGCGGCGGCCACGGCGGGCCGGGCGGCGTCGGTTCGGTCGGCCTTGCGGGTGTCACGTCGCTGCTGTTCGATCTCCTCGTATTCCGAGGCCCGCGCTTGTAATTCCGCGAGGCTGGCCGCCTCGTCGTACCGCACGTACAGCTTATACTCCGGGTTCATGTTATCGTAGAGTCGATCCAGTTGCTCGCCGCGGGTGAACCCTCCGGCGCGGCGCATTAATGTTAGCAGGTCGGTCGCGTATTTGGCGAATTTCTCGCCTGGTTTCTGGCGTCGGTCGGCGGCTTCCCGTCGTAACGCGGCCTGGTACCGGCGGGGCAAGTATTGTGCGCGGAACGCTCGTTCGAAGTCCCCCCAGCTGTGCCAGTCGTCGCGGTTATTGCGGTGCCACAGCAGTGCATCGCCCTTCATTAGCTCCGGTAGCCCCTTGAGTATCTGCCCGTCGGGGAACCCGTACGCGGCCTTCAACTCGTCCACTCGTTCGAGAAAAGAGAGGGGGTCACGCCCGTCGAACTGGAACCCCCATTTACGCATCTGGTTAATCGACTTCGCGTCATCTAAACCCGGGCCGGTTGGTGGTCGTAGTTGCGGTGTCGGCACGATAAGCGTGATGGGTGTGCGCGGGGTATCACGAGCGTCCGCAAATGCATCGGTACTCGGGCCGGCTCGGGCGGTCGGCTCGATGTCCGCGGTCACTTCCGGGTGTGCGTCGAGGTACGCTCGAACTCGCTTGCGGAGGTCGTCGAGGGTGCCGGTCGTGTCTAATCCTTGGCGGAGTAAAATATATGTAAAGTATATGTAAAGTATAGCGCTTGAAGCGCCCACTTCACGATTTTTCCCAACAACAACATATTGTTTCCCCGGCTTAAAACTATCATAAATCTTAATTGTAGACCAAAAGGAAGCTCTGTGTAAATTTTGAGGCAAATCGGAGGGGATGACGCTAATGTAAAGAGTTACCGAAAATTTATAATTAGAAATAAAATAAAATAAAATAAGATATAGAACAAAATTTAAATTTGTGAGGCTAATAAAAATCGCCGCTATATTTTACGTGCAAATAATTAAATCTACAGAATAATAATGTTTTACGTTTGAGCGATATAAGGCCAAAATTTTTTCTATCCTTAATTAGCGTAAATTATGTATTGCGGAAAATGTTACTTCAGATACGAGTAGAATTAATGCTTTTCGTATTGGCCGTATAGTTGGGAGCCATACTATTATTATCGTCCCATGAATTTAACTATTGCACTTAAAATTTTATATATCTTTCACAGTTGAATACTAAAAAAGGTTTACCTGTTTAAAATAAAATTTTTTTATGTTTTTTATGTTTTAACACACATGAATAAGAACAATGAAAATTCTAAATTAAATAATCCACAAGATATAAATGGTAATGAAAATAGACTTATGTAATAAAAAACATCTTTAATAAAAACATTTATTTATTTATTTTATTTTGTCTTTTTCAGATAATGTTATCTTAACAGAAAATAACATTGATAATGTACCAATTACAATCTCCAATGAAAATACTACAGACTTCGATTTTATACAAGACTTGAAAACGATACTGAGCAATATTGAAACTGAAATAAAAAATATAAGGGAAACACAATCACTACAATAGCAATCACTTTCAGAAATCAAAGAAACCACAAAATTGATTTTGGCTAAAATAAATAGTGAACAATATGGCAAAGAATACTCTACACTCTATGCTAAAGGATGATAAAATCAAACAATACTTCCCCTTAACTTCTATTCAAAATCTTCTCGATTTTGATGATATATTAAAAGATGATCAAGAAGCTTTTATGCAAGTAGTAAGTAAATCCGTTTATCAATAAATTAAACATAGTTTTAACAATTTTAAACATTTTTCAGGTGAACAAAATATTATAAATTGGCGGGAAAAATGAAAAAGACTTTATTAGAAGAGCTTTAGCTGTAACATTTGATGATAATTTGGCCTGTATGTGTTCGTGGACGGGACAGAAAAATAATTTCAAGATAGGAGATAATCGTATTATGCTAAGTATAAAAAGTAAGTAAATATTTATGATACATCCCAGATAGCACAAGGATATCCATTGTCGTGGACGTCCATTGAACATCCGCTTGTGGACATTTGGACATCCAAATAAAGTCCAAGTAAGGTCCGTCGGACATTCTATGGACGTCCATTAGATGTACATTTGTTTTTCTCTGTACGTACATAGAATGTCCGAAATATATTCAATTTAGGACCTATTAAAAACTTATAATGGATTTATTTTTGACCTATTGTGGACCTATTTTGGACATATTATGGACTATTTTGGACTTATATAATGGACTGATTTTGGACCTATTCTGGACTTTTTAAACTAGAAATTTTAATTAAGAAATAACACTGAATTAATTTTTAAAGTATATATATTTATTCATATATAACACAGTTTTTTTTTTATTTTTAAAGAATATAATTATTATATACAAATATTTAATTAATTAAATAATAATATAAAATAACTAAACGTGTGGTGCTCTACGCGGAAGAACAATTAAAAAAATTATTGAAAACAAACGACGCGTATAATTGGAAAAATATAATTTTTGTGTGAGAGAGAGACTAAAAAACCTGATGTAGAGAAAAAAGTTACATTACGAATTAAATGTGGCAAATTAAACGACGATAAAATTATATGTAATGTCATCAAACGTAATTTAGCTTTAATAATCTACCGGAAGTCCTTAAGTTCTCATTCACCGTTTTGTTATACTGGTATTGACTCAAGATCGGTACAAGCAGTTGATTAATATTTGTCCATTGAGAATAGACAAACGGGTCAATTTGAGGGAAAGCCAAAAGGAGTGAAGAACAAAATACAATGAGACTTATTTGCGCAATTATTCCGGTAGATCAAAATGCGTACATAACTTGTTATCTACATAAACATCACTCTTTGAGATAAACAAAAGAAGGCGTATCTATTTTTCTTTTTCTAATATTACGCCGATTAGAAAACCAAAAAAAGAAGAAGAAAAAGAAATATCAAATAAAAAAATATTGCATTAGAACTAAAATACAGTTAACACTTATCTTATTTGATATAATGCACATTAACCGGGCAATCATATATATCAAACCAAATGCGTAATGAATAATCATTAAATTATAGATTATCCATTACGCATTTGGTTTGCTAATTTCTTTTTACTTGCATCGGCTCTTTCTTTAGCTCTTCGTAGCCATTTTTGTACAGCTTCTTCCAATTCCTTCCTCGTAAAGGACGCATTGTATGCTTCTCCTGCGGCTAAAACATAAAATATGTCAAGCTATAATAAAAATATAATTTTAAATCAATTAATTATTGATTTTTAAAGATTTGCGATTTATTGTTGTATTTTAAACTGTTTTAAAATATATTATATCTGTATTCACTCTGCGGTATACTGGAATTCTCAGTTTAATTGAAGCGAAAGAAAGATTTCTTAAACAAATATTTAAATAAAATATGGAATGTAATATTTCAAAGCTAGTAGAAAGAAGATTATTAAAAAGTTTATATTAAATATATTGATTATTGTGTAACAAATTTTATAAATGTAATTTAACAATTCTTTCTAAACTCCAAGACAAAATGTTATATACTCTCAATTTTAGTAGAATATATATATATATCTTTATATTACAAATGTTATTACATTTATGAATGCAAAATTAGAACAAATATTACATGTCCACATTTATTGAGGAATGCATGTATATTTTTGAGAGGTAAATAATTGATTTCTCTATTAAGAGAGTAGCAATATAACTCTCTCAACCTTTCTTAGGCTAGTTTCAAAATGTTCTCTCCAAGGAAAATTTAACTCGATATATTATAGTATATGTTGTGTCACATGTATTATATGTATATATTTCGAGTAAAATTTTTCTCGGAGAGGACATTTTTGTAATCCAACTTAAGAAAGGTTAAGAGAAGTTATATATATTAACTAACAACGTGTGTATAATGTGATAAAATCTGCAAATCGGTACACACATAACAACAAATAAAATTGTTAATAAATTTTCACATATATTATTTAATAAAAGTATACTTACATTTTCTTGTCAAATCATCAATCGTTCTTCGAAAAAATCTTTCACAAACTGATATCACGTGCACACATACAAGAGTCGACAATAAAAGAGCGGGAGAACAAAAGATGAGCACGTCGCGTGTTGCGTCTCGCGTGTCGCGCCTCGCGCCTCGTGCGTCATGCGTGCTTTGCTAAGCTTTGGCGCCAAATGCACAATAACGACGACGCAGCGCGTATGGCGCGCGCATTAAAAGTTCAACTTTTATTTTATGTACTTTTGTAAAAGAAAAAAATTCATTAATCAATCTTTTAGCAACAGCAGAAATTACTGTATATTATGAATATATCTCTAATAATATTAAATATATATATACATATATATATATAATAAATACATAATAAATTAAGTAATAATAAAAATTAATGGGATAAATAATTTGGACGACCAATACTGGCTAAGTTATCATTTAATGTAACACGACGTTTCGACCATGGGTTTCGGTCCTTTTCAAGTGTACTATAAAAATTACAAAGATTCGTAATGGACGATTTGGAAACACACTGCTTAAAACTGTTAGGTGATTCGGTAACTGTTTTTTATAGATACGTTGACGACATTTTTGCTGTAGTTAGGCGATCGAAGATAGACAAAATTTTGACGACATTTAATAACTATCATGAACGTTTAAAATTCACACACGAGATGGAATCAAACTCGTGTATCAACTTTTTGAATACCACGGTTATAAGAAGTAATGGTAAATTATTGACTAACTGGTATAGAAAACCAACGAATTCTGACAGATACATAAACTTTTACTCCAACCATCCCTTTAATTACAAAATTAACACCATTTACAACTTAGTTGACCATGCTATATTACTATCAGATAAACAATTCCATAAAGATAATATCTCAACTGTGGAAAGAATTCTAATAAATAATTGTTTCCCAAAGCATACTATAAAACACTATGTTGATAAGAGAATGAATATTTTAATAAAACGTAATAATGACAATTATTCTGCAAACAATGACGACACTAATAGTACGACAAACCGATTTGACATCGATTCTATTATTTCTTTACCTTATGTCGAAGATGTTAGTGAAGGCATTAGTCGATCGCTTAATGATTTGGGTTTTAATGTCGTCTATACAATACCAAAAAAATTGGATTCTTTAATTAAACGCGGCAAAGACAGATTGAATAACGAGGTTAGATCTAATTTAGTATATAAAATAAACTGCCAAAATTGTACTAAGTCATACATTGGCCAAACAAAAAGATATTTAAATACTCGTGTAAAACATTTTAATAATATTAAATTACATGCGTCTAATCATTCAGTTATCAGTAAACATAAATTAGATTTTAATCATGAATTTGACTGGGCTAAACCGATGATATTACATAGCGAGAAACATACGAAGAAGAGAGAAATAGCCGAAATGTTTTTTATCAAAAAAACTAAAAACAATTAACCTACAAAAAGATACAGAAAATCTAAACAATGTCTATGACAATATATTAAACGTTGTTTAGTCCCCTTCCCAGTTCGTTCGCTACCTTACTATTGACAAGATGTGACATTCGCACAGCACTAATTTTAAACGTAAGATAAAAATTCTAATAATTATTTAACTTTTCTTCCATATTTAGTTGCGCATTACTATAGATCGAATTTAACTTTTGTATAATTGTAACATATTTGAATCTTTGTAATTTTTATAGTACACTTGAAAAGGACCGAAACCCATGGTCGAAACGTCGTGTTACATTAAATGATAACTTAGCCAGTATTGGTCGTCCAAATTATTTATCCCGTTAATTAACGACTGGCAATATTAAGAATTAAATAAAAATTAAGTAATAATTTAATTAAATAATAAATTAAGTAATGAGAGAGAGAATACAAAAAATAAATCAAAATATGAATAAATTAAACATCCACAAAAGATCTTAATAGAACATCCAAATTAATTCCAAAAACGGATATTCTTTAAATGTCCATTTTATGTTCATGGACGTACGGGTATAAAATGGACTTAAAATGGAGATCCCTGGAACGTCCAGTGCTATCTGGGATATTGGTTGTGGTATCAGAATCTGTAATTGTTTTATATATTTCTCAATTTTTTACAATTAACGAATGAAATTGAGAAAAGCCTATAGAACTTTCTGCTACATAACATAAAAGTTGTACTATTGTACGGGTTGAACTAATTTATAATCATCACGTGTAGATCATTTTTCGAATATCCTATATATTTTAATGTAAATAAACATTTTATGGATTTTCTGTTTATATCTAAATTTTTAAATTGGTTATAAGTTTAGTAGCAAATTAAAAACTATTTACTTACACACAACAATGAAAAATATAACATATTATTATAAAGAAAAAAATTATTTAAGAAAAAGTTAATAATGTTTTCTAAATTACTCTTAGAAGAAAATTGCTCTTATTGACATTATATATTAATTAAGGCTCTTGATTCCTTTCTGACATTGTGAATCAAAATAACGTCCAAAGCGAGAAAAATGCATGCTCTAAATTCTTGTGAAATATTGAAATAAAGAATTGAAATAAAGATATGTCTATATAATGATAATTGTGATTAATTGGGCGATCAATTTACTTCGAAAACTGCCCTAATTGCTCTAATAAAAAATGACCATAAAATTAACGTGACACAATCACATAGTTAAAAAGTAAATTATTGGAGCAAAGGAAAAGCTTTTGGACTATTTTACAAATTTATTCAATTGATTACAAATGACATTTTATGGATATATGTATCTGTTTATTTCAACGTACTTTGCAAAATTTTTGGCAAGCATTTTTTCGTTCTTGACAAATCTAATCTAATGTGGCAAGAGGACAAAGTCTTAAATTTGTTATAATTTCTTTAATAATAGATATTTTTTTCTTTATTTTGTTATACCTTATATTCTGCCTTATACACAATTTTTCTTATTCCAGAAACGTTTAAGGCAACATTCCCCCGAAGCACGGAAAATGATTTTGAACAATTGGTGATGGAGTGATTTCGTTTTGCAAACGTCCGTAAGCAAAAAAAGAAAGAATGTCATTGAATCCAGACATTAGGTATATTTCCTTATTTCTCTTAACAGAGTTTCTCTGTGTTAATTTAACTACTTCAAATATTCTTATAAATGTATATTACATAACTAAAGTTGGATTATTATAAGCTTTTCACTGATTGAATTTTATTTTTATTTTCCAGGAAAAGAAAAGTGAGAAGAAATGCAATAAGATAAATATAAAATTAAAATATTTTATTTCATATTATTATATTTCATATTATTATACAAAGAAGTGCAATGAGATAAATATAAGATTAAAAGTTTGATTTTATATTTATAATATTTTATTAGATTTCATATTATTATATTTATATTTTCTTATGTTTCTGAGTATTTTTTAGTTTAGTATATTTTTTTATTTTCTTTTGTTTCTCTGTATTTTTTTAAATGTCCAAAAAGTACCTGATCTTATAATACATTTTTTATATATGTATTTAATTATATGGAAATATAAATATTTTTCTCATACTTTATGTGTGTATATATTTGTGATACAATTATTCCTTAATAACGATAGAAATATTATTCAGAAATACAAAAATACAATACATATTTAGACATTCTATTAATATTGAAAAATTGTTGAAAACGTTATATAAAATATAAATAAAATAAAATAAAAATCAATTAAATTAATGTTAGAATTAATAATATTGTGATATTAATATGAAGTTATGTGGATGTTGATACTAACGTTGTTTTATTATTGATTTAATTTTATGAGAAACATTATCAGAATGTTAAAACAACATTTAATGCAATATTACTTGTAACGACATAAAAAATGTTATTTCAACCTTACCGAAAACTCTAAATCGGTGTCAAAGCTTGTTCATAATGATGTTGCATACATTGTGAAAAACTACATACTTGACAACATTACTATGTTAATGAATTATGATAACGTTGTAACAATGATTTTTTGCTTACTAGGTAACAAGTAGTATAACAGTATACAGGATGTCCCGAAATTAAATGTCAAAACTTCGGAAGCGTATAGAGGATGGATAAACTAAGAAAAAAAGTCCTTTAGAGATTTGTCCGTTTTTGCTCTTTTTTTGTTTTGAAGAAAATCGCAAAAAAATGAAAGAAAAAATTTTCACCAAAAAACTTAAAACAACATTAAAATTATTAATTTTATCGAAAAGTACCATGTAAAATAAAAGTTGTAAAGCATGGAATTAAGAAAAGAGAGTGTATTAAACCCCTCTTGAAATAAAATTAGAGGATTGTAAATAAATACGCGACAACGCGAAATTATTGTAACCTGTTTAGTTTATATTTACATTCCATTAAGGAAATGATAATTAATATAAAAATAGTACTGTTTGTATGTCGCTGAGGTCAGGACATACAAAAAACGTCTGAATTTTTTAGTCATTCCGCTGAAGATGATCCTGTAACGATGCACCCCCTATCGTTACTATGCCCGGCAGGCGAACGCCGGAAGTCGGCCGCCCGACGTCCACCGATCGGGCAAGGGCCGAGGCGCTAGGCGCCCTTTTAATCTTGACGGAAATATCCGCCGAACCGTAAATACGACCGATAAACGGTCGTCAATACAAAACGAGAGAGGAGAGGCCCCGATACCAACGCTCGGGCCGAGCATCTCCGAATGCGAGCGGAAAATACCGAACGGCTAAAAAGCACCGTATAAATATCGGCTCCGAAGTAATCGAGACACCAGATCCGTTCCCGATCTAGCCCGACGCTCACCCAAGCAGAAGGCAAATCCGAGACCAATCCGCACCAAACCGTTCATAGCGAAATCACCGGGGGTTGACGGGTTCGCACCTCCGCCGAGAGATCTCGGCCTTTCGCCTCGACGGCCTCCCCGTCCGAACTCCAACCGACCGACAGAACGAGGGTGGCGAGTTTGCCGCCTTCCCTGACGCATTCTCTGGCCCGGTCGCTCCCCACCTAAAACTCCGTCGTCCAGAAGTAAAGGGATAGCGCGTTCGCTGCCTCCGCCGAGAGTTCTCGGCACCGCCCAGACAGACACACACCCGCTCCTATACAAAAGGCGAGGAGTTACTCGCCGCGATTAAAACAAGCGCGACCGCCGACCGGCGGAACTATCTCGCGACACGCCATTTTGTCGGCGCCCGGCACGCGCCGCCCAAATTCCGGCCATTCTGAATTCTGACGTCATCAATATCGGCAATAGGCCCGCACCGAACCGCGAGGCCCCGCCTGCGACCGCACCGTCGGCATATGCGACCCGAGAGCCGGCGGCCTCTAACTGCCGTCACAACAAAATATTTGTACACGCGCGCACGCTCTTCTAATTTACGCGTCACGACCGCACGATTTCAACCTCAGCCCGACTGACTTGTACATTAATACGAAATAAATATCTTTATTTCTTTTCTTTAAAACTAAAGAACGCTGTTTCGTTGCGCCTCCCCCTCTGCGATCCCTGATCCCGGTACGCTATCCGCTTCGCGAAGGGCTCGTTACAAATTGGCGCCCGAACAGGGACCTGTCCGAGAGACGCAACGATTACGGTGCATCGTATTTTCGCACAATCAGTGACCGTTCCCATAGACCATGAAGACGTGGTTATACAAATTATCCAAAGAACGGATCAGCGCGTTCGCGGTCGCCTGCGGCATTGACACGACCTTATTAGTTTGGGTGGTGTCGCCAAGGTCAGGACAAGGTTACTTTGAATTTTTTAAATAAAATCACCCTATTTTTTTATATAAATCGATCCCTCGCAATATTCTGCATGAAAAGTTATGAGGGTAGGATGGCCAAAAAGTGAATAGTTTACGAAATATTTTATACTTTAATTTGACATAATCTAACATAAATTATGAAATATCTCAGAAAATATTCATTTTTCGATGATCTTATCTCAATACTTTTATGTACAAAATAATGAGAGGAACCAATTGGTGTAAAGAAAACACATAGTTGTTTATAAGAAAAAATATTTAGATGCTAGTTGCAAATTACGGTAAATGTCCATAAAGTGGGCAACCTCAAGGATGATGTTGACCTTGACATATGTTGTCAAGGTCATGACCCTGAATAACATACAAAAAGATTTAATTGTCGGTCGTTGTTTATTTAAAAGTTATTAAAAAGAATGTTATTAAATATACCATACGATATAATTTCAATAAATGGTTATAAATACTTGTATAAACATTGCAAAGTATGCGCGTGGGCAGGGGAGGGGCTCCGCCCCATGCACCCCCACCCCAAAAATTTCTAACCTAACCTAACCTAAACTTAATTGTAATTTTAAAACTTGAAGCTTTAATTTTAATTTTTTAATTTAACTTAAAACTTTAATTTTAAAATTGATTTTTAGATAGAGGATGCAGGGGGATCCAATCCATGTCCGACAGATGATTTTTTATTAGTAATTGATCTCTAGGATATAGGTTTGGGTTAGGTTATATCTTCTGGAAGTGAAGCCCCCCGCAGGGGGGCGGAACACACTGCCTCCACGCACACACTTTTCAACGCGAAGTGAAGTTCCCCATGGGTTTACAACTTCCCACGTAAAGCGAGGTTTAACCCAAACCTATGTGTCTAGTTTATTGGTAGTGGAGCCCCTCGCGGGGGGGGGGGGGGGCGGAACCCACTGCGTCCACGAATGTACTATACAACGCGAAGCGAAGTGGGTTTACAATTTTCTGATTTAAAATTAAAATTTGGTTTGGGAGTGAAACTTGCTTTGCGTAGAAAGTTACAAACACATGTGGAACTTCGCTTCGCATTGTAAAGTATATGCGTGGACATAGTGAGAGTTCCGCTCCCCTGCGGAGCGCTCCAGTACCAAAAAACTATACACATAGGTTTAAGTTGAACCTCGCTTTGCGTGGAAAATTGTAAACCCACGTGGAACTTTGCCTCGTGTTGTAAAGTACATGCGTGGACACAGTGGGTTCCGCCCCCCCCGTAGGGGGGGGCGGAATATTCCGGTCCAGGAGCGAATTAAATTAACTAATTAATAATTTTCTGTCGCTAGTAAATAAATTCTAATAGGGAAAATTAATATAATTCGACCCAACTAGCAAATAACTTACACGGGCGAAGTTGGAAGAATATTTTTAGGGAGACGAATATTAATATGGAGCTAACACACAATATTAGAATTTACATCTTTCACCGTTGAGAGCCGGTAAAAATTGTTCTCAAAAATTATTGTTTACTAACATCTATTTAAAAGGCAATTGAAAAATATAGGATCGAAAGGGTCTGAATAGCTTAGTTGGTTAAAAGCAGTCGCCCGGCAAGCGAAAGACGCAGGTTCGATTCCTGCTTCAGCGACTTTTCGGACCTATATTTTTCTCGCCTATTTATTCACGGTATGGTTGAAATATAATCAGGGGAATCTTGTAATCTCGAACCAAGAGATACGTCTCCCTAAAAATATTCTTCCAACTTCGCCCGTGTAAGTTATTTGCTAGTTGGGTCGAATTATATTAATTTTCCCTATTAGAATTTATTTACTAGCGACAGAAAATTATTAATTAGTTAATTATATTTCAAAAAGTTATGTTAATTGTGTCAATACAACTATGATAATAAAGAAACACTTAAAAACGTATTTGCTCAGTTTCAGAGATGAATAACATTCCTGTAGTAACATAAATAAGCATTATTAATATAAAAGACAATTTTTTACACAAGAACATATTTTGACATATATCTTGTATATGTATATAATGCATATTATTTTACATATATTTTGTATAGAAAATGCATATTGATATATGTTGCAGTATAAATATATGTTGGATATTATAAATAACCTAATCTTAGTTATTAATTGTTTTTTTCCAATAATAAATTTCTGCATAAAAATCCAGTCTAATAATTATATATAAATACATATAATTACTTTTATATAATTGTATATAACTATATATATATTAAGGAGGTTTATTTTAAAAAACGACCCAACTGGCAAAAAATAGTCTTTATTATAATGATGTCATAGACGACGTTTCGACCCTTGGTTTAGGTCCTTTTCAAGTCTTAAATAAAATAAAAACATATACAAAAATTAATTAAATTCGGAAGATAGCAAACAATAATGGAAGAGTGAGATGACAAAAGAAGAAAGGAAAACGAAAACAGCGCAAACCTTAATTAACACTAACCTTAGATGAAATATTCATATAATAAAAATTAGTGAAAACTCAGCATCGAAATAATAGATGTCAAATAACGTTCCTGTCAAGAGCAATGATACAACACATACTGAGAAAGAGAGCAATGTTTTAAACGACTTTGATGATGTTATCATAAATAGGGTTTAAATTATCTGTGTCTTTTTGTAAGTTGATCGTGTTGTTATGTTTTTTTATGAAAAACATTTCAGCAATTTCTCTTTTTCTCATGCGCCTTTCACAATGTAAAATATTCGGAGATGTCCAATTAAAGTCGTGCATATATTCAGTTTTATGTTTACTAATTACATTATGGTTACTCGTATGCACTTTAATATTATTGATATGTTCTTTGATTCGAGTGTTCAAATGTCTTTTAGTTTGTCCTATGTAAGTGGCGTCACATTTGTTACAGTCGATCTTATATACTATATCAGTTCTGTCCGTTTTAGATAACTTATCTTTACCTCGTTTAATCAATTTGTCAAGTTTTTTCGGTATTGTATAAATTAATTGTAAGCTTGTATTTTAATTGTTTTGCTAATATTGTCACTTAAGTTTTTTATGTAAGGTAATAAAATGCATGACGAGATATCAAACGCTCTGCTATTGTTATCAACACTAATAGTCATATTTTTCCGTTCTCTTAAAGTACATACTCTTTATATATATATATATATATATATATATATACAGGGTGTCCGGAGTCAACCGCATCACCCGTCGTGTGCAGGTAGAGGCAGTTAAACTGAGTAGGAAAGTCCTGTACCGTTTTGCGATTTTCGCAATAATTAATAAGAAATTAAATAAAAAAGAGCGGCCAATCCGTGCGAGTAAAAGCGCGCGGCGAGAAGAGACCGCCTACTGTTTACGTGATTCTTGTCGCGCGGCGAAAATAAAAGCCTAATGTTTACGCGGTTGCTACGCATGCGACAAAGCGGGGAGGAGCACTCTACAAAGGACAATTGATAAATACGAGCAATGCATAAAGCTGGACCCCCGCGTGGGCTGTCTCTTCTCGCCGCGCGCTTGAACTCGCGCGTATTGGCCGATCTTGTTTAATTTATTTATCATTAATTATTGCGAAGATCGCAAAACGGTAGAGGACTTTCTTACTCGGTTTAACCTGCTCTATCAGCACACGACGGGTGATGCGATTGACTCCGGACACCCTGTATATATATATATATATATATCATCATAGAGTATGTACTCTTTATATATATATATATATCAACATAGAGTATGTACTCTTTATATATATATATATATATTGTTGCACTCGCATCGAGTTTAAGATCAGACGCCCAGTATATGAGAAGTTGCGAAGCAACGAGCTTATTGATTAGACAAGATTAGACAGATTCGATCTGGTATCGCCGGATGTGTCAGACATATCTTTCCGTACGGTTATCGTTTAATTGTATTTCTGTGTTCCCCTTGTGTTCTATTTCATTAAAGTTATGAAGTTACTTTTACAATTAGTGTTCTTATATTTACGCGCGAGTGACGGTGAGTGAGAGAGCGAGTCGCGAGATCGATTAAGATCGAGCCGCGGACGCAACAATTTATATAATTGTATTAAGTATGTGTATAATTGTAAGTATATGTATATAAAGTATATGTAAGTTTAAGTATATAATTGTATTAAGTATAAATAATGTGAGAAAATAAAAATAATACAAAGTAAAACTTACTTGAATATTTCATATCTTCTTGAGATATCTATAATAACAGTTTTAACACTTTAACTTTATTAAATATCTAATATCTAATAACTTAATAACACACAACAATAAATATGTAATAACATTTTTATCACTAACTTAATAACACAACAATAGCACATGTGATATATTGTGGTCACACAGATTATGTCTAACCTATGTGACGTCCCGCCATTTTTTCGAACCCATATTTGCAATAATAATTAAGCAACGCTTTTACTTATAAAATAATACTAAACAATTATGCAATGTATTCGTTTTATTCTTAATTATTAATTACTCTCCTTATTGCTTATCTATTATCAATTATTTACTATTCTTATCTCATATGCCTCTATTCTAACTTAAAAGTTAAATATACTTTTAATTAATTATAGGAAATCCAAGATTTCCCTATGTTGCGACCAATCAACAAATTCTATTTTAGAACTTGCGATGCAATGAATCAGGACGCCGTCCCTAAACACGAACCGCGCGCATGTAACGCTCTAGAACTAACTAGCGGTTAACTTATAGAACAGACCTGCGCGCGAACTCTAATCTTTTGCGAGCTTGAAAAATAATTAATATTAAATACTTTGACATAGATTTAAGGAAATATGCGTTATGCCTTTATGGAATCATGAAATATAATAACTTGTTAGAAGCAATTCTTTTTATAAAATAAACCTAACTATTCATCTCAATTCCATTCATGAGATAAAAATTCAACTTTTAGATAAATAACTAAACAAGTAACGTAGTTGGATTGTCAAGAACAAGTTATTATTTGATGAGTGGAAAACATAATAATAGATTAATCTAAACAATGTTTTTTAATGCTTACATTCAACTATCAATCGAGCTTCCGTAAAATTACAAACTTACTCCTTTAACAAATGTATATATACAGCTTAAATTATGAAGTCATAATAATTTAATGGAAATAACCATTTTGTAAACAATTAAAGATAACTAGGAATGAATTTTGAAATATATTTATACGTTAAAACTCTTTAAATAAGCAGCTAAATTATTGGATAAACAATTTCGGCAACTACAACTATGACTTCATAAATAACCGGTTTACTTATGTAGAACGCTCTATTCTAGTTTAATAATCCATTTAAATATTATGCGATAGTATATTTATCTAAGACACTAAAATATTTCGCTTTATGAAATCATAACTTACACATAATAATTTGCAAATAACTTTGTATACGCTATCAAATCTACAACGATAACAAAATATTGAAATATAATTACTTCTCACTAAACAATCTAGCTATTGATATATTATTCCATAAATGAAAGAATCAGCGAGTTAATTTAATTCTATTGTAACATCTTGTTGTCCATGCGCCGATCTTATTTAGAGCTACCGTCTTAATTAACCCGGAAATACAGACAATAGTACCTACAGATAATCCCCTTGTGCTACCGATATCCGATGGATGACGACACCTAGAGCACATGCCGACAGGTGACCTAAAAAGGACAGCTCAGACGAAAGAAATGTTATAATCATCTCCCTAAAGACACCCCAAATTGTTTCACACGACACCAATGTCCGATTTCGATACCTTTGTTCCGACGGTATATAAACCGAAAAATTCGAGCTCCGATGGCATTAGTTCACGGACATTATTATTAGAGCATCATTAGTAGTATTAACATTATTCGTTCAGTCATTACTACATCATCGCAATTCACTTACTATTACAAAGTATTATTTCAAGTCGTTATACTTACTGAAATTTCTGTACGCCACATCGGCATTTCTCATTTCTTTTCATTCATCCGTCAGTCGTGTGTTAGACTAAGACCAAGTGTAAAGTTCAAAAATAAAAGACATTTCCGCATATATCTGTGTACGTCAATCCGGCCTGAATCGTCCGTGACCGAGGTCCTCCAGGAGACGCAAAGACTCACAATCAGAAACGCACAGTAGACTCGGCTAAAACCAGAGATCCATCGCTACGATACGGTAAGTAATTATAATCCCCCCAACTCTAACAATAAGTATGCCGTATCTCTGCGAAGATTAGAAAATCTGTAAATGACTGACAACCCATCTCAATCCATCACCGCCTCGCATCTCATATGCTTTCGGCGACATTTCTATATCCTTTACATAATAAAGAGAAACCCCTGTCAAGCACTGGCATGCAGCTGGCAGTTCTCAGTCAGTCATTCCTTTAATTAACATAAAATCATTATCGCATAATTTCTCAAGATCCCTGAATCCATAATAACAATATCAATACTGAAAGATAATTAAATTTGTGAGTAGAATAGATACTGCTGTTGTCACTCGCGGACGACATCTACCCCTCATTTACCTAGACGCTATGAGCATCCTCTGCTGTGCCTACGCGTCATTCTCAGCTTAATCCAAATTCCTCTCGTTATCGAGCACCCTCACGTCGTGCCACGATCGACAACTTCCCATCAATACCCTGTTAATTTCTATATCTAATTGAGCATCCTGTTGTTATGCCCAGGTCAGCAAAATTTCCTCGTACCTCTATCTCTCCATTTAAAAAACGACAAGGAGATTTAATAAAAATCCAACCTTTGAAATTCCATCGCTGCCGAGCACTCTACGTAGTGCTCTTGGCTGCATTCCACACGAAGTCAACACCCTGTATAATTCCTTCTGTTAACCGAGCACCCTGTTGATGTGCTCAGGTTAATGCACTCCTAGTTCCTCAGACCTTCCTTTTGAATTAGAAGGCTAGGGCTATATGGAATAAATGCTATTTAGTATCGATATTACATTTCCCAAAAAATTATCCTCCTCTCCCCCTCTAAGTAACTGATATCTTGTTTCTGCGAAATTCAAATCACTTATTTTCTAAAATAAATTTTCTAATCTTCGACTCATTTCAACGGCATAAATCTGAGATATATATGTACATATTGAATAAATTCAAGTATATTAAATAATTATCAAATATTTCTTAAATATATATATAAATATTAAGTTCTAATTATATATTAACTCATTATTAACCTCAAGTATAGTTGACATCCTCAAAGCAATTTAAATTCAATATACTATTTCTATTATCTCATAACATTTCTTCTAACAAAAGGTACCTCCGGTTAAGACAGTCAAAATGACCTCATCTTTAAAAAAAGAGACTAACTGCCTGTACATGTGTATATACTAACAACAAAATTTTCTATAACGCCCCACCCCTCCCCCCCCCATTTCCCCTCCGATAACGCAAATAATCGCTAATTTTGTTTAATATTTTTTTTCTCAAATCCTATCTAAGAAAAAATTATTTAAAAAATTGAGTATATAAATATAATAGGACTGCATTAATACAAATTTTTTCAATGTTTAGGAGACCTATCTTTTTATTTAAAAAAAATCTTAAATGTGAAAAATAGTAATATTTTCGAGCTTGAGAGGGCTTTGGTCCGAATTTTTTCTGTAAATAATATACGTATTTTGGTAATTTCAATTTTCACAAATTTTTTCAGATTTATTGGAATGGTGCGCGACTCCTAAGTTGACCAAAAACCGTATTTTTAGTGATTTTTGGTCATTTTTGCCCTTAAAAAAGTTCTCAGACCTTTTAATTATATTCAAATCTTCAGAATTATTTATTCTTATTTAACAAGTATGGTAATTAATACATTTTTTATATCTTATAATTTTTTAAACAAATAATTGCATTTTTTCCTCGTAACTTAATTATATCACATATATGTGTATATACATATATACATATGTGCATACATATACATACGCAACACGCGCCCGCACACGCGCCCCCACACGCACGCGCACACACACACACACACATGACGAATATTATTATGTTTTATTTTCTATTATATTAAGCAAATACCTAATCTTCATCGCTGTCCTCATTAATTACTAGACTCACTTCCTCAAAATTAAGAAGTTTTATTAATACTTCTGCTGGTCGTATAATTTTTGACAAATATCTAGCATAAGATAAATAATAAATAATAGCAGCTACATGTGAACAACATCCTACTGTTCTGTTCCCATTCGCACAGTTACAACAATACCGCTTAATACCACTGATTCCGGCACTATCAGGCTCGTAATGTACATAACATCTGTAACTTTTACTATTTATGTGTCTTGATCTCACTTCGAACCTAATGATATCTTATTGTTTAAAAATTTATTTTGGATCGTTTGAAAAAAGTTTTGCTTTAATATAGTTGTTCTCCGGTTATATTTAGACTTGACCTTTATGATTTTTTATCAGTGTAGTGGTTTTTGCGTGATGAGTAACAAACAAACAAACTTTTTCATTTATGCATTATTTATACATATACATTTATATTTGTCTGTGCGTGCGTGTGTACGCGTGTGTGTTTGCGTATGTATATGTATGCATATATGAATATATATACACATGTATGTGATATAATTAAGTTACGAGGAAAAAATGCAATTATTTGTTTAAAAAATTATAAGATATAAAAAATGTATTAATTACCATATTTGTTGAATAAGAATAAATAATTCTGAAGATTTGAATATAATTAAAAGGTCTGTGAATTATTTTAAGGGCAAAAATGACCAAAAATCGCTAAAAATACGGTTTTTGGTTAATTTAGAGGTCGCCCACCATTCCAAAAAATCTGAAAAAAATTGTGAAAATTGAAATTACCAAAATATATTATTCACAAAAAAAATTGGGACCGAAGTCCTCTCAAGCTCGAAAATATTACAATTTTTCACATTTAGGATTTTTTTAAAATAAGGAGATAAGTCTCCTAAACATTGAAAAAATTTGTATTAATGCAGTTCTATTATATTTACATACTCAATTTTTAAAATAATTTTTTCTTAGATAGGATTTGAGAAAAAAAATATTAAACAAAATTAGCAATTTTTTACGTTATTAAAGGGGGAATGAGGGAAGGAGGGGTGGGAGCGTTATAGAAAATTTTGTTATTAGTATATACACATGTACAGGCAGTTAGTTTTTTTTTTAAAGATGAGGTCATTTTGACTATCTTAAGGTACCCTTTGCTTGTTCTAATCGATTACATTGATTTTCATTTCACTCAAACTTATTATTTTCAACCTCTTGTAGATGGTCAATCGGTCGCACAAACGTGCTCTCCAAAGAAAACGAAATCAGAGCCGGCAAAAAGACACGAGCCGGACGTGTCGCATCGAAATTGCGCTGGCTTAAACGACAGACCTCTAAAGCAAAGCCAAGGTCAAAGAGGAAATCTCTTTGACCTTGGAGATATTAACACGTTTAAAATTCTCAGCGAAAAGCGTATTCCATTTTGAAGTTCGCGCAGATCTTACGTAAAAGTTAGATAATCTAGAAACCGTACTAACGCCGTACTAACGCCGAACTATCACAAGAAATTTTAATAAACAACTCAAAATCCTGAATTTCTAAGGAAGTCACAATAAAATCGATACAACCGTCAGCCCGCCAGTAATAGACGATTTTACAAGCTTGTCTGCTTATTCACCCGAGTTAACATTATTGAAAGAACTATATCAAAATATAATTTATCATAAAGAAAACGTTCTTAAACACGAGCTAGAAGATCCCCCCTAAAGATTTACTATCACAATTAAAGGTTCAATTATCAGACGATCATTTTATTATCGATGAATACGCGAACTTCCTAGATTCTTAAACAATTGTTATATGGCTGATTTCAAGGGCCTTGTTCTATATGTATAGATCTGTAATATCGATCAATAAATCAAATCTTTAATTAATCACTAGTTATTTGAACATCTAAATAAAAATTCTTGTATACCGACGAGGAAGTTGAAGCTATAAATCTTATTTTATATTTAATAATTAAATTGATTTCTGATATCCTTGATGAACAATTAGACATAGATGAATTAATTTCCTTTCTAGAAAACATCGAGCAACCTTAAAACATGTAACTTAAATATATACTTAAAATATACACTCAAAATTTATGCTCGAAAACATTCTTAAAACCATAAAATGCTATCGTAAATCTAGTAAGTTACCAATATTACTATTCCGTATCATCCATCTCACTCCCCCTAGATCCATAAGTCAAGTAGCTCTCGGCGTCCCTAGGGTATAACCGGTGTATAAACAGATTGCCCTATAAAAAATAGAGTTCTCTTTCCTTTACCAACCTAGGTATAGTAGAAGAAAGAAGGTCACCTAGACGTGGCACCTATTATGCGAGATGTTTTAAGTTCAACTGTAAGTTACTATAAAATTCTCTATACGGATGCTTAGAACGAATCTTATTGGTGAATCATTTTGCTTCTTAGATTTAGATTCATTCGGCAGCCAATGAGAGCACGTGAAGACAGAATGTTATTGTTTTTTCGCTTTTTATTAACAGAATAAATAACGATAATTATAAGTTTTAAACCTTTTCTTGATTAATAAGAAATTTATGAGCAAAAGATGATATCAAACTATGCAATAGTTATCGAGAACTAAGGTAACAACCAATCCAAGCTCGCTGAAACGGGAGCGTCCCGTTTGACTAGAGGTGCGTTCCGTTTCACGCATATGCGCGGATTTTCTATAGTAAACGTAACGTGAACTATAGATAAATGCGCGCATATGCGTGAAATGGAACGCAGCCTACGTTGCTTTTGACCACAGCCAATTATATTGACCGGTGTATAGGGTTTTTTCCTAGGTCTACCTAGGATTTGCTAGTGTGGGGAAAAACGTTTTGTACGTACAGAAACTGTACCTAAAATAATATACACAAATGTTTGAAGGTTCACCATTTAGAAAACAGCTTTTCAGAGGGTTCTGGGGGTCGATTCTGTAACTCAAGTGAGATCACTCACTTCTCGCACTTTCATCTCACGTAAATTTGTTCGCGCGATTCTGTAACGTAGTGAAAATACGAAGTGAAAATACGAAATTACTAGATTTGCTAGTGTGGGGAAAAACGTTTTGTACGTACAGAAACTGTACCTAAAATAATATACACAAATGTTTGAAGGTTCACCATTTAGAAAACAGCTTTTACAACTGTTGCGAATACATTCCTTTTTTCGGCGTTACAACACAATTATAGAATACATCAATTAGCCATGTTCAGATTTTCTCAAAATGCTTATGCGCGAGCATTAATTTAAAAAATACATTTCAAAATAAAACATTTGCATAATAAAAGAATAAGATAACAGAAACATGATTATTCATTACAAAACAATATTTATGTATTATTAGTAAATATATATTTGTTGGGATCAATATGTTTTGTATATAATTTGGACTTGAATAAATTAAATAAAAAAGCACTCTATATATATATAAGTAAACAAAGAAACTTTTTTATGTAACAATATAGTAAAATAAAATTTTATGGCGTTATTAATGTCAATTAGATTTAATAAACAATATTGTTAATTTTAATATATATGACATTTACACACACATTTTAGATATATATATTTAGAGTTATACATATAAACAAAATGAGAGATAAAAATAATTTTCGTCAAAAATAAAAAAGAGAGAAAGGAAAGTTTGTAAAGCTTTTAATAAGTAAAAATATAATTATACTTTTTAGTCCAAAAAGAATATAATTATATTTATATTCATAAAAGCTTTTATTTATAAAAGCACACACAAAAAGTAATTTATGCAACGAACTGTAAACGATGCGTGAGGATTACGGTCCACAAAACAATAACAAAAACGAAATAAACGGAAGCACAAATTTTCGATTAACTATTATAATTCTTTAATGTTCTTTAATGTTCTTTAATGGACAAAATGTTAACATGAACACACGACGATGAAAACTGTAAACAAAGCAACGACACTTAACCTTTTATAAACTGTCAAAAACGCGTCACGACGCTGTCTATGATTTTTCTCTCGCTCTGGCCTAGTTTACATCGTCGAAACGTTGGTACGCGTATTAAGTTTGGTGCGCACCAATGCTTTAGAACGGGTGCGTTTACATCGAATGTACTAAGAAAAAAAATAATACGAATTTAATTCATGTCGATTGCCTCCTAGTGATAATACCGGTTAATGATAATACCGGTTTTAATTGAGGTTATGCTCAATGCTAAATTCCCTTCAAAATGCGTTTCATGCGTTTACATCGTCATTTGTATCATTTGATACGCGTATCAGTTTAGTACGATACTCCTACTTGATACGCTCGTACCAAATTGATTCGGCAGCGTTTACATCGTGCGTACTAAATATTTAGTACGAATTTGATACAAATATAGTACCTGATACGCGTATCAAATGCACGATGTAAACTAGGCCTCTATCTCTCAGTCTTTCACTCTCGGATTTCACCATTCCACAAGAAATTTCTTGTCGAACGAACTCCCGTGAGATGGCTCACATTTTCACCATGATAAAAGTTACTGAATCGCGCCAACCGCTCACTTTTAGCATTTTCACTAGATTTTAGATACAGAACGACCTCGTGTGGTCAAAAGCAACGTGGTCAATCGAATCTCACTCGCTGAAACGCATACTCCCTCCGTTTTTTGCCAACTTGCGGTTGGCAGCAGTCAGGGGGTCAATTCTATATCTAAAATGAAGTGAAAATGCTAAAAGTGAGCGGTTGGCGCGATTCTGTAACATTCATCATGGTGAAAATGTGAGCCATCTCACGGGAGTTCGTTCGACAAGAAATTTCTTGTCGAATGGTGAAATCCGAGAGAGAAAGATTGAGAAATGGAGCGACAGAAAAATCATAGACAACGTCGTGACGCGTTTTTGTGACAGTTTATAAAAGGTTAAGTGTCGTTTACAGTTCTCATCGTCGTGTTCATGTTAACATTTTGTCCATTAAAGAACATTAAAGAACATTAAAGAATTATAATAGTTAATTGAAAATTTGTGCTATCGTTTATTTCGTTTTTGCCATTGTTTCGCGGACCGTAATCCTCACGCGCCGTTTTACAGTTCGTTGCATAAATTACTTTTTGTGTGTGCTTTTATAAATAAAAGCTTTTATGAATATAAATATAATTATATTCTTTTTGGACTAAAAAGTATAATTATATTTTTACTTATTAAAAACTTTACAAACTTTCCTTTCTCTCTTTTATTTTTGACAAAAATTATTTTGATCTCATTTCATATACATAACTCTAAATATACAGGGTGTCCGGTATCAAACGGACCAACGCTCGTGAGCGGGTAGAGCGTAGTAAACTGAAAAGAAAAGTCCTTTACTATTTTGCTAAATTCGCAATAGTTATTGCGTTATTAATTAAAATATCTAAGCTAATGAGCGCATGAAAAGCGGTAGGCCGGAATCGGTAGGCATGTACGATGGCTTACTTTTTTACGTCTCTTAACAACGGAAGCATCATCTGAGCGAGAGGTGGAGTCACGCAGCGAGCGACGAGCGACGCATGATATTTGTTGCTAAGAGATATAAACAAATAAGCCATACCTTACAGTATACCGATTCCGGCCTACCGTTTCCCACGCGCTCATTAGCTCAGATATTTTAATTAATAACGCAATAACTATTGCGAATTTAACAAAATGGTACAGGACTTTTCTTTTCAGTTTACTGCGCTCTACCTGCTCACGAGCGTTGATCCGTTTGATACCGGACACCCTGTATATATCTAAAATGTGTGTGTAAATGTCATCTATTTTAAGTCTAAAAATATTGTTTATTAAATCTAATTGACATTGATAACGCCATAAGATTTTAATAAAAGTTTCTTTGTTTACTTATATAGAGTGCTTTTTTATTTAATATATTCAAGTCTAAATTATATACAAAACATATTTCAATATGCATATTGATCCCAACAAATATATATTTACTAATAATACATAAATATTGTTTTCTAATGAATAATCATGTTTCTGTTACCTTATTTCTTTTATTATGCAAATGTTTTATTTTGAAATGTATTTTTTAAATTAATGCTCGCGCACAAGCATTTTGAGAAAATCTGAACATGGCTAATTAATGTATTCTATACTTGTGTTGTAGCGCCGAAGAAAAGAATTTATTCGCAGTTGTAAAAGCTGTTTTTGAAATGGTGAACCTTCAAACATTTATGATTATTATTTCAGGTACAGTTTCTGTATGTACAAAACGTTTTTCCCCACACTAGCAAATCTAGTGATTTCGTATTTTCACTTCGTATTTTCACTACGTTACAGAATCGCGCGAACAAATTTACGTGAGATGAAAGTGCGAGAAGTGAGTGATCTCACTTGAGTTACAGAATCTACTCCCAGGAGTAAACACTGCGAAAGAATATTGATTATGCGTGTATTACTGTCTTTGATACAATCGAATGTACTATTCGCATTACTTTGCTTTAGTTTAATTGAGGAAAGTACACCAATTATAGATTTATCAACAATTTTATAATTTTATTGTAAAAATAATTTTTTAATAGATTATGGGCCACTATTTCCAACGTCTGTTAACTCTAACCGACTGTTAACTTTTCAGAATAGCCAACTTCACATTAATCATTTTCATCACTGTCATAATGTTTATCGTATTCATTAAAAAACAAATTATCATTTAAGATATCCATTTTAGCTAATCTTAACAGATTGAGTAAGCACTGGGCACATCTTAAATACAAATAGGTTATAAGAGAAATTTTCTCCGATTACAATATTTCATTCTTCATGTTGGCAATCCTGTCGATAAGATTTAACGCTCGGTTAGAGTTAACAGACGTTGGACATAGTGGCCTTATGAGAAAGAGTTTTAAATAACACATTCAAAGATAAATACTCCTAATTTATACACACACACGCACGCACACGAACACGATGTGTTACAAAGAATATATCGAGAGACATGAAGGAACATCGATCGATTCAGTTAGTGTATCATTGGAAGATCGCGGAACATTGATAGCTGTTGGTCACTAATCAAGAATCGCGTAAAAGTTGTTTGATTGAGTACTAATATCTACTAGAGAAGAAAATTATTATGTTAAGAACGTTAAAAGCATTCTGTGTTTTACTAAAAATGTTAATGCTGTTAGCATTAACGGCCATCGCGTTCTCGTCAGAAGATCTGAAGAATCTGGAAAATCTTGAAGCTCCAGTTAGTTTTCAAGAAAAGTATTTTCATGTATTCTGATCTACACTTCACGCAGATAAGAGACTTTTTCATGAAGAAAATTAAATATTATATATTGCAGATAATACATTACTTGTTTAATTAAAACTGTATAATACGTAACTAAAGAGTTTTTATGTTATAAAAAAATATATATAAAATTGGTTAATTTTACGTCACATATTTAAAAATCGAGATGTTATGTAATACAAAATTAAAACTTAAAATTAAATTGACGATATATTAAAACTTAAACGTGTTGTTATAATTGTTGTATTTAAAACTAAAAATTTTTAACATTAATGATTCCGTTGATTTCGTTTATTCTCTGTTACATTGATAAACACATAGGTAACACTTTAACTTATTTGCATAATTTTTCTGTAATTTCTAAAACAACTTTATTTCTTTATCTATTTATATTTATTAATTTTTGTATAAAACTTACAGTAAATTATTATTTAATTAACGAAATCAATATAAAAAATATAGAATTTTTGAGTTGTCTCATGCTATGACAAAGCAGCTACTACATATCAAAGTAGAAGATTGATACAGTGGAACTTCGAAGTACTCTCAATCAATTTATATTAAGGCTAATAAATGAACAATGCACAATAGCTGTCACTTGCTATATGTATATAGAATAGCGAATTTAAATGCCATTTATCACTCAATGTATATATGTAGAATATTTTCATCGGGATACAAGTCGGAAGTTTATGCCATCGTGCTCTCCAGAATTCATTTGCATTAAAAAAGTTAACAATATAACAAGATTTTTTAATACAGAAATTCATTTCTATGATCACGAAGAAAATGATAATAAAAATATATTTATTGTTGAAATATAAACAGTGTTAAAACTGTCAGATAATAAACGCATTTATAAAAAATAAAGTTGTGTTAAACTAGAAAATCACTTACTAAAAGAAATTGAGGAGGCTTCGTTTGTCTACATTTCCGATTGCCAACAGCTTCGTTTGCGCACAACATTTTGCCGACAGCTTCGTTTGCCGACATTCCCGATTGCTTACAGAGCGATTGCCTACAAGCATTATTGCACACATGTAATAATTAAAACACATTGCACACATAATATCAGTGTTGGGAAGTAACTCGTTACTTGTAACAAAGTTTCAGTTACAGTTACTTTTTTTCGGTAACTCTAACTTAACTTCATTCTTTTTTCTCCATCTGTAACTGTAACTTAACATATTTTCGGTAACTAGTAACTGATTTAATAGTTACATTAATAGTTACTTTATATATATTTCAAACTTTTGGCAGATTGTATTGGGTAGCCTTGCATTTGTGCATAAACAACGTTATCGACACTTTAAATTTTTATTAAAATTTTTATTAATTTTTAAAAGGATTTAATATTCTATTCGATAAATTTTAGATATTAATTCATTGTAATCGCCTCTAATCGCTGTTTATAATGTTTATAACATTGTATAAATTTGTAATAAATAAATCAATAAATGTTTATCACTAAGTGTAGAGATTTGATATTTTTATTTTCATTGCAAGAAATTAACTGCAAAGTAACGACTCCTTACTTTTTAAGTAACTATAACTGTAACGAGTTACTTTTCAGAATCGATAACTTGTTACTGTAACTAGTTACATTTTCAATGAAAAAACTGTAACTGTAACTAGATATTTTTATAAAGTAACTTTCCCAATCCTGCATAACATCTTTGCGCACATACACATTGCACACATGACTTTATTGCGCACATACACATTGCACACATGACTTTATTGCGCACATTAAATAAGAAAAGATACAAAACGAAGCTGTCGGCAAAATGTTGTGCGCAAACGAAGCTGTTGGCAATCGGGAATGTGGGCAAACGGGACCCCCTCGAAGAAATTAACTAATTAATCTGAAACTAATACAGGGTGTCCGGTAATTCGCGCCCCACCCGCCATGTGCAGGTAGAGCAGGTCAAACCGAGTAAAAAAGTCCTCTACCATTTTGCAAAATTCTTAATAATAAGAGAGAAATTAATTAATAAAGTTCGGCCAGTACAAGCGCGCGGAGAGAAGAGACGGCCCACTTTTTTCAATCATTTATACTTAGGCGTGTTCATTTGCAAAGCGCGTCTGCCAACGCTTCGTCGCGCGGTCGCGCGCGTAGCAACGGTATAACATTACGCTGTCGTTTATCGCCGCGCGCTTAGTGACCACGTTACAGTGGGCTGTCCCTTCTCTCCGCGCGCTTGTACTGGCCGAAATTTATTAATTAATTTCTCTCTTATTATTAAAAATTTTGCAAAATGGTAGATGACTTTTTTACTCGGTTTGACCTGCTCTACCTGCACATGGCGGGTGGGGCGCGAATTACCGGACACCCTGTATAAAATCCGAATTATTAGACGAAACTGCTCCAACAATCGAAGAGAACCAGGCTTCTTATGACTTATTTTTATTAAGGGAGACAGTTATAAATTTTTATTAGCTCCTCTTAATCTATTCTTGCGTTCATTCTGCGTTCAACTTTCTCTTTGTCACAAGAGAAATGCTTGATATGCAAGAAGATATTTTACGATCAGAAACATATTAATAAAAAGCTTTTAGAAAAGTGGTTTGCACAGCATTTAATACATTATACAATGGTCTACATGTTTCTAATTGTGAATTATAAATGTAAAATATAGTAAATTAGAATATCGAATAGATATTAAAAAAACAAGAAATTTTATAATAATTTTATTTATCTCTATATGTTTAGACAAATCTCTAAATAAATTAATAATTCGCGCATTTCAATTGACATAAAATTTCTAGAAAAATCTAACTGTTCTTATACATATTTCGAACTATCACTACTATCGCTCTTTAAATCGCTTTCGACAGTATATATATGTATATATATATGTTGCGTTAGTTTTTCTATTTATTTCCGCTAAGGCCGCTCACCTAGATATATATATATTGTACTTATACATACACATTTTGTACATATACGCACTCACACATTAACGATAATACTTTTAAAAATCTCTGTAATCAATCAATCTTTTCGAGACCGTCACAATAAAGCAAGCTCAGCAAATTATCTTAGTCTCGCGCTCTAATTATCTTCTCCATTTTCCGGAATCTCGAGAAATTTCAACGTCATTATGCCGATCAACTAAACGCGTAAAATAGCGATTCAAAAAATCATCTAATATTATCTTATATGTCATTTAGTTAACTAAAAGTATAAAAAACAACTATTTATTTAAACAACTGATAGTTATTTGATTTTCCTCAGTGTCAGGAAGTGAAATATGTTGCGCTAAAATTTTGTAATTATCTATTCTGAAATGTCTTTTCTGTTAATGTCATATATGTTGTGAGAGAGAGAGAGAGAGAGAGAGAGAGGGAGAGAGAAAGAGAGGGGGAGAGAGAGAGAGAGAGAGAGAGGGAGGGAAGGAGGGAGAGGGAGAGAGGGAGGGAGAGAGAGGGAGAGAGAGGGAAGGAGAGAGAGGGAGGGAGATGGAAGGAGGAAAAGAGAAGGAGGGAGGGAGGGGGAGGGGAGGGAGGGGAGTGAGGGGGGAGGGGGAGAGGGGGAGAGGGAGAGAGAGGGTGAGAGAGGGGGGAGAGAGGGGAGAGAGAGAAAGAGAGAGAGATTGATTGATTGATTGATTGATTGATTGATCTTTATTAGCTTTCTCAGCTATTTGTAATACAGATCTAGTTTACATGAATTATTACATACTCCTTTAACGCTCGCTTAAACGCTTCAAGTGTTTCATTCCATTTCATTTAAGTCATTATACCTTCATAAAACATACTCTTCTGCGCACTCGTGTTCTGCGAAATTGCATTACAATATTCCCCGGCTTGTCGTGTCTGTCTTTCACTCTTATTTCCCACTATTGTTAACCTATTTTCTTAATTGATCCGGTAACATACTCTTTAAAATCTTTAAAAATAAAATAATATACACACATTATAATATAGCCTCTGTCTTATGGACATAAACTGCAACGCTTGCAGCATACGCTCCACTTTGGTATGTCTATCACATTGTAATATGACCCTCATGGCCCGGTTTTGCGCTTTTTGCAATTCATTCAGCTGTGTTTCTCCCATATCAATTAACAGCGTCGCACAATACTCAAAGTGAGGCGCTATGATTGTCTTGTATATAATACATCTAGTATATGCCGATATGTAATTACCTATTCTATTTAAAAAACTCACTTTTTTCCCTATTTTCTTTAGCATATAATCACAGTGGTCCTTGAATCTTAGTCTATCGTCAATAATTATGCCTAGATATTTCATTCTTTCCACACGCTCTATTTCAGTTCCATCCAAACATTTCAATGTAATGTTACCTCTCAGTTCTTTTCTTATACTTCTAACTATCATATATTTCGTTTTTCCTGCATTCATTTTTAACTTATTTGTATTCATCCATTTTTCCACTGTAACAAATGCCATATTCATTTTTCTTTCTAATTCCGCACTACTCTCTCCGGTCACATACACCAGCGTATCGTCCGCAAACATTTTTATGTTACATCCTTCCGGGCAGACTTTAATTACATCATTTATGTATATTATAAATAACAAAGGTCCTAATACAGATCCCTGTGGTACTCCATATTCTGTGGCCAATAATGTAGACCATTCATTGTTAAATCGTACCTGTTGTGTTCTATTCTTTAGATATGATCTTAACCATTCTAAAGCTGTTCCTCTAATTCCGTATTGATATAATTTCTCTAACAATCTTTCCCTATCTATTGTTTCAAATGCTCGCTTGAGATCCATGAAAATTACCCCCACCATTTTTGCTTCACTAACTATCAATTTCCATTCGTCAATGACTGTTTGAATCGCTGTTTCACACGAATACTGTTTTCTAAAATCCGATTGATGCTCTGATATGATACAATTATCTTCAAAAAACGTCTCAATTTGTTTTTTAACTACTAATTCTAATACTTTCTCGAATATTGGTAACATATTTATAGGCCTAAATTCACTTGCTTTACTAGCTTTCTCTATTTTTGGAATCGGTATTATCGTAGACGTTTTCCAATCTTCTGGACAGCAACCTTCCCTCAAAGAGTTATTTATTATATCAACAAATTCCTCTTTTATTACATAAAATACTGCTTTAAGTATATCACTAGTTATTCCCTCTTCCGTACCTCTCTTTTTTGGTAGTTCCATAACAATTTTTTGTAAATGCTCTATTCTAATCATCTCAAAATTTTCCATAATCCCCTCGCTTTCAATAACAAAAATAATTCTTTTACCTGGACTTCCCAAGTTACCACTATTTATAGATTTTACTATGCTATCAATACTCTGTATATAATATAAATTAAATTTATCAGCTATATTGCACCCTTCAGTATTATCTAATATTTCAAAATCTATATTCTTTATTGCCTTTGTACCCGTTGGTTCGCCTCTTATTATTTCTTTCAGGGTTTTCCACATAGATGTCGGATTTCCCTTGTTATGATCTATCATATTTTCATAATATTCTTTCTTTTTTGTCCTGATTAGTTTGACCACTGCATTTCTTTCGATTTTAAACTGTAACCAATTTTCGTCCATATCGTGATACAATGCTTTACTGTACCCCTCATCCCTTTTCGCCGCTGCTTCTCTTATTTCATCCGAAAACCATTTTTTTCCTTCCCATATTTTTGGAATTCTAAATTTTTTCTTAGGCGCTGTAGTGTCCAATGCATCTACTATATTATCAACAAGTTTCTTTGCTCTCACGCTGACATTCATATCTTGGCTTTGTTCTAAATTATTTTCCACTAATTTAATAAATTCACCTACATTAAATTCTTTAAAATTCCTAGCACTAAATTCTCTGTATTTATTATCAATTTTACTCGCATTAAGTTCAACTTTTAACCACGCATGGTCTGTTATTTTAGGTTCATAAATTACCTGCACTACTATTTTATTATTAGCGTAAATTAAATCTATGATTGTTTTACTGTCTTTCGTAATTCTCGTCGGTTTATTTACATATTGTTTCATGCCTAAACTTAACATTGTCGTCTGCAACTTCCTTGTGTAAAACGAATCTAACATAATATCTATATTAAAGTCTCCTATTACTATACATTCTCCTCGTATTATTAATTCTTCTACTATATCCTCCAGAAATCTTACGAAATCACCGTGCGATGCACTCGGTGAATGATATATTACCATTATTACTCCTCTATACAAATTATCTTTCACTTCAATCGCAGCACACCAACAATTCGATTCTAACTTCTTTACTAATACTATCTCATATTTAATATCAATCCTTACATATAAAACAACCCCTCCTGTATTTCTATTCTCAGCATCACATCTAATCATACTATATCCCGGTACGTTCACTTCACAGTCTTCAATTTCTACAGTCACTCTGGTTTCTGATAACGCGATGAACGCAGGGTTCATTTTCTTCATAATCTGATGCTGTATCTCGTCTTTATGCGCCATCAAACTTTGCGCATTTGTATATAGTATCAGTTCTGTTTTCTTCTGTAGTTGCTATTTAGCATCCTCCCAGCCGGCTCTCCTCTTCTCCTCCTGTATCGCTCTCTTGAAAGTCGGGCATTCCGGATCAAGTGCGTCATGTTCATCATTTATTTTCATGTTCATCATTTATTTTCAAGTTGTATGTTTGAATCTTAAACATACAATTTATACATCTTTTCTTTGTCGCTGTACATTCATTCACATTATGATTTCCTGCACATTTGTGACATGTTTCATTACGCGTACAATTCTTTGCAATATGATAATAACCCCAGCATTTAAAACATCTTTTAATGTTAATGTGATTGAATGCAGGACACTTTCTCCATCCTACATTCAGTTTTCCTTTGCTCAGCATTACTTCATGAGTCTCTTCATCAGCTTTCATTATTACGATACCTTCTTTTTCTTTTCTTCCGGATTGATTTTTATCATTTCTTTTCTCTTTAACTATTCTCTTCACTATTCGCATGTGAATTCCTTCATTTTTCGCGTCAATTTTGTTCTGCTTCTTGATTGTACCTATTAAATCATCATCATTTAACGTCATTTCTTCCTCGCCAATATTAACAATTTTTATTTTAGGTTTCATCCTCGGTGACTCAGTAACTTTGAAATTTTCGCCCAGCTTGGCTTGTACTGTCGCCTTTAGTTTTTCCATTTCTTCTCCAGTCTCACAACCGAGAATAACTGTTCCCTTACTTCCTTTTCTTAGCTTCGTTATTCCCATAGCCATGTTCTTGATATCTACCTTTTCCTTTATCAGTTTTTTAGTTGCTTCACTCTTCTGTTGCACCTTGGGTTTGACAATTATAATATTTTCCTTCTTCTTCTCTTTAACTGCTTCGCTATAGCTTTTTTGCGCTCCTCCTGACGGCCCACAAGCTCCTGCCTGTATCATTCTTCTCAGGTCTCCAAGTTCTTGTTTAATATTTCCCAGTTCTTCTCGAACTATTTCCTTGACCATCATCTTAATTTCCTTCTTACATGCTGTTTCATCTTTTAATTCTTTCACAATTTTTACAAGCCAATCTATTTTTACGTCAATACTCGATGGTCCACTCACTCCTGATGTTCTATTTCCACTGCTTGATGTCGTAAACGAACCTATAGATCCTGTAGATCCTAGTCTATCCTTGCTGCTCCCCGCCACTGCAGATGCCTTCTTCATATCTGCTTCACTTTCAATTGTAAACTTCTCAAATGGGCCAGGACACGACACCAGTTCACGGTTTTTATCATAAATCTTATGCTTACTTACACATCCTGGATGGTAAAAAAGCTTAACACAAGACTGGCATGCCACAACCTGATTTTTTATTGCCTTCTTACATGCCGAACATCGATATTCATCATATTCATCGTTCATATCGATAATTACCGGCCGAAACCGTTAATATCAGCATAGGCGATCAGTCACCTTTGCGTCCACTTACACACGTCAGCACTTTTTGTCCACCGTTAATGTCTACCTGTCGTATGAGACCTCGATGTCTCATACAAAAAATGTAGTTCTTACGCTCACATACCAGCATATCCCGGCTAGATAACACTCATAGTTACTCCCGGTCTATGCAGCTATTACTTCGACAACTTTTAGTCACTCTCTCACACTATTGAACCACTTAAAAACTATCACTTTTACGGAGCGATGTTTGACACATCTTCTCCATCGAAGAGAGAGAGTGGGGGGGGGGGAGAGAGAGGGAGAGAGAGAGAGGGGGGAGAGAGAGAGAGAGGGAGGGAGAGAGAGAGAGAGAGAGAGAGAGAGAGAGAGAGAGAGAGAGAGAGAGAGAGAGAGAGAGAGAGAGAGTAATAAAACATTGTATATAGTCATAAAGTATATGGAAAACGAGTTATTGACCTTAAAAATTTATTTCTTATTTCTTCACATTCAAGATATTCAAAATATTACATATAATATTTCTTTTGAAACATTTTGAAATAATTTGTTAAATACATAATATGTTAAATACATAGTAACGCGCATGCGAGTAATGGACAGATCGACGTAGTGAAGCAAAACAATCCGCGGTTTTAACTGGATTATTTACAAATTTAACCGATCCATTTTTAAGAAAGCTGAACGTGTTTTGAAACGACAAAAATAGATATCTATCGCATATTTATTAATTTCACTAGAACTCTGCTTTTATTACTTACGCTGAACGATTTATATTCACCAGATAATAAGCAAAAGTAAGTTTCTATCTGCAAAATAAGTATTTAATTGTACAGATATTTATCACCAAGCGATTCGACGGGATAGTACACTTACAAACTATACAATGTATATTTTTAATCAACAGGTTATCCCATCCTTCAAGATCATCGATGTCCGTGACTACACGTCATCAAATATCGAATCTGTCCAGGATCATTTTGACAGCGAGACTGTGAGAAATGAAGTCGGTAAGAGTTCATTTGCAGACATTTCAACAATCCCAGAATCTAGTGGTAAGTTGCAAGAGAATGCAGATATGCAGAAACATTTTCAAAATAAAATTGAATCACAAAATATTATGCAGAGAACAATTTTACTTTTCCAATTCAAGAAAATAAAAATTAAATCTAAAGGAATATTACTCAACAACAAGAAGAGTATAAATATAAATTTCATTGTTGAAAAAAGAGAAAGATATATATATATATATATACAGGGTTCGCCACCAAAATCCGGAAAAAATGAACAATTTGTTTAAACAAAATTTTATATGTCAAAATGTTAAAATTACAAAAAACTTTTTGTACATGACTAGTAGTATCCTATTAGAGTAAATGTATTCTATATAATCCCCTTTTGCTTCGATGACTGCTTCGATCCTCGTCCTGAAGCGCTGGCACGCTCTCTTCAACGCGCATTTGTCCATATTGGCAAATGCCGCCTCGATAGCTGCCTGGAGAGATGTCACGTTGGGCTTTCTTGATTTGTTGGTCACTCGTTCAATAGCGCTCCAGACGTAATAATCCAAAGGATTCAAATCTGGACTGTTCGGAGGCCAGAACTCTTTGGACCAAAACAGGTCCACATTATCCGACAGCCAGTTTTGAATCAAGTGACTTGTGTGCACGGGCGCGCCGTCCTGCTGGAAAATGTACGGCCTCCCGGCGGCCACGGTATCCATCCACGGCTTCACTATTTTCGTCAGAACACGTAAATAAACCTCTTTTGTGATAGTTTCTTTCTTTTGAAAGAAATGTGGCGGCATAACGTGACCCTCATTGGAGACGACGCCTAGGACGTGAACAGAGGCCGGAAATTTCGTCCTAGCTATTACGGGGTCATCTTCGGGATCGTTGGCGAGCCAACGGTCGTTCCTCCGGTTTACCTTGGCATCGATAGAAAAAATTTTTTCGTCCGAGAAAAAGATGATGCGTCCCGAAACTTCATTTTTTAATGAATTCAGAAGCAAATTACAGCGAGCAACTCTCTTCATCTTAGCAGCCTCGGAGCGCATTTGTCGAACTTTTATCACATAGGACTTGTATCGTAGGTCCTCTTCAGCAATTCGACGCATTGTAGTGTAACTTACACCTAAAGTTTTCGCCAATTTCGTCAGAGATAGCCCTGGGTCTTCTGAGATGAGCTCTTGAGCCTTTTCAATCATTGCTGGGGTCCTTACCGACTTTTGTTTCGAATAGCATTTTCTCCTCGGGTTGGCAGAACCTTTTTTGGACTTCTCCGAAGCCAAATATTTGGCCGCAACATCATATACGGTCGATTTTGGGTCGAAGAACCAAATAATATCATTCTGCAAACGCCCAGCGCGAAGGCTTTCAATTATCGCCGCTCTTCGATTATACTCCGCACTTGATCTAATCTGCGCGGACATTTTGAAGTTAGGCGCGCTTACTACCAACATTTGACTTGCCTGAACGTCAACAATAATTTACCACCGAAGTCAAATGAGGCGGAAAATTCAAATTTAAATTTTTCCGGATTTTGGTGGCGAACCCTGTATATATATATATATATAGGGTTCGCCACCAAAATCCGGAAAAATTTAAATTTGAATTTCCCGCCTCATTTGACTTCGGCGGTAAATTATTGTTGACGTTCAGGCAAGTCAAATGTATATATATATATATATATGCAGGCACTGTACGCAAAATAATTTAAGATAAAATCAATCTCTTCAAAATTATATTTTTAAATCTCAAAAACACAAAGACACTATTTTATATTATTCGATCACTTTAAAAATCAATACTGCCTATGTTAATTTTCATATTTAACAATTTATGTTTAAGTTTTTAACCAGGAATAAATTTCACAAGAGTCGCCAGTAGTAAATGAATACACAATAATTAATTTCAATTGACCTGACTGGCAAAAATTTTTATTAATTTCACTACGTTTCGACCCTTGGTCCGGGTCCTTTTCAAGTGTACTAAAGAATAATATTACATTAGATCTAACAAAAATCAATCATACGCCATTGCATAAGTAATACGCCACTGAACATTTACCTTAAATACAATGTAAAAATGTGTTAGCCCATGATAATGTTATAGGGCGAGTTTTTCGGTACGTCTTGCGTAAAGCAACGAAACTGTCAAACTAATGTTAAGATTACCAAACAAACACATCACAAATGACTTATAAACAACAAACTAATATCATGTGTCAAATATTACGTTGTCATAAACCGAGTTTAAATTTTCCGTGTCCTTTTGTAAATTAATCGTATTCGTATGCTTTTTAATCAAGAACATTTCAGCAATTTCTCTTTTTCTTCTTCGTTTTTCACAATGTAAAACTTTTGTTCCTCACCAATCAAATTCATGGTTGAACTCACATCTATGTTTACTTATGACATTATAATTACTGATATGTTTTTTAATATTGCTGGAGTGTTCCTTAATTATAGTTATTAATTATCTTTTGGTTTGTCCTATATACTTCGCATCACAACCATTGCAATTTATCATGTAAACTAAATCCGTTTTATGCATCTTATCGATTTTATCTTTACCTTTTTTTATTAATCTATTTAACTTTTTTGGTATAATGTATACAATGTTGAGACCATGTTTTCTAAGCGTACGATTTACATTCTCGCTCACATTCTTTATAAACGGAATCTTTGTTCGCACATTGTTAAGTCGAAACCACTAATGCCAATATGTTGGGAATTGTTACGTTGTTTTATAATCTGGGGGTCGATTCTGTATCTAAAATCTAGTGAAAATACTAAAAGTGAGCGGTTGGCGCGATTCAGTAACTTTCATCATGGTGAAAATGTGAGCCATCTCACGGGAGTTCGTTCGACAAGAAATTTCTTGTCGAATGGTGAAATCCGAGAGTTAAAGACTGAGAGATAGAGCGAGAGAAAAATCATAGACAGCGTCGTGACGCGTTTTTGACAGTTTATAAAAGGTTAAGTGTCGTTGCTTTGTTTAGTCTCTCATCGTCGTGTGTTCATGTTAACATTTTGTCCATTAAAGAACATTAAAGAACATTAAAGAATTATAATAGTTAATCGAAAATTTGTGCTTCCGTTTATTTCGTTTTTGTCATTGTTTTGTGGACCGTAATCCTCACGCGCCGTTTACAGTTCGTTGCATAAATTACTTTTTGTGTGTGCTTTTATAAATAAAAGCTTTTATGAATATAAATATAATTATATTCTTTTTGGATTAAAAAGTATAATTATATTTTTACTTATTAAAAGCTTTACAAACTTTCCTTTCTCTCTTTTTTATTTTTGACGAAAATTATTTTTATCTCTCATTTTATTTATATGTATAATATATATATATATATATATATTATACATATATATATCTAAAATGTGTGTGTAAATGTCATTTATATTAAATTTAACAATATTGTTTATTAAATCTAATTGACATTAATAACGCCATAAAATTTTATTTTACTATATTGTTACATAAAAAAGTTTCTTTGTTTACTTATATATATAGAGTGCTTTTTTATTTAATTTATTCAAGTCCAAATTATATACAAAACATATTGATCCCAACAAATATATATTTACTAATAATACATAAATATTGTTTTGTAATGAATAATCATGTTTCTGTTATCTTATTCTTTTATTATGCAAATGTTTTATTTTGAAATGTATTTTTTAAATTAATGCTCGCGCATAAGCATTTTGAGAAAATCTGAACATGGCTAATTGATGTATTCTACAGGGTGTCCGATAATTATTGACACAGCCGAAGTGTGAAGGTAGATTGGCTCAATCTGAAAAAAAAAGTCCTGTACCATTTTGCTAAATTCGCAATAGTTATTGCGTTATTAATTAAAATATCTGAGCTAATGAGCGCGTGGGAAGCGGTAGGCCGGAATCAGTAGGCATGTAAGATGACTTATTTGTTTGCATCTTTTAGCAACAAATATCAGACGTCGCTAGCCGCTCGCTGCGTGACTCCACCCCTCGCTCAGATGATGCTTTTATTGCTAAAAGACATAAACAAATAAGCCATTTTACATGCCTACCGATTCCGGCCTACCGCTTCCCACGCGCTCATTAGCTCAAATATTTTAATTAATAACGCAATAACTATTGCGAATTTAGCAAAATGGTACAGGACTTTTCTTTTCAGATTGAGCCAATCTATCTTCACACTTCGGCTGTGTCAATAATTATCGGACACCCTGTATAATTGTGTTGTAACGCCGAAAAAAGGAATTTATTCGCAACAGTTGTAAAAGCTGTTTTTTAAATGGTGAACCTTCAAACATTTGTGATTATTATTTTAGGTACAGTTTTTGTACGTACAAAACGTTTTTCCCAACACTAGCAAATCTAGTGATTTCGTATTTTTACTTCGTATTTTTACTACGTTACAGAATCGCGCGAACAAATTTACGTGAGATGAAAGTGCGAGAAGTGAGTGATCTCACTTGAGTTACAAAATCGACCCCCTGGATTCTTTTGTTGATCTGTTGTCTAGCTAATGATGCAGGAAAACCATTATTAACCAAAATATCTTTAACAATTTTAATATTATCAGTGTGAAATTGTTCGTCCGACAATAAAATCGCGTGGTCTACTAAACTTCTGATAGTATTTATTTTATATATTAACGGGTGGTTGGAATGGAAATTCAGGTATCTACCCGAAAATGTGGGTTTTCTGTACCAATTAGTTATTAATGCACCGTTGCATCTAATGATATTCATGTCCAAAAAATTTATGCTGTTGTTTACCTCAGTCTCGTACGTGAACTTCAAACGTTGATGATAATTGTTAAAGACATTCAAAATATCAGGAATTCGTGACCTCGGTAAAATCGCGAAAATGTCATCTACGTATCTATAATACACCGATACATCAAAATCAAAAGTACTCAAACATTGCGTCTCAAGATCGTCCATAACTAGGTCCGCTAAAATCGGTGACAAAGGTGACCCCATAGGGCAACCGAAAATTTGCTCGTAATATTTGCCATTGAAAGAGAAGCTATTCAGTCCAAGAACCAATTCCAATGCATGCACGAATTGTTGTAGCGTCAGTTTTGTGTTAAGTGTAATTTGGGTCCATTTTTTTTCCACCGCTTTCATCACTAAATCTATTGGAATGTTCGTGAATAAAGCCGTTACATCTAGAGATATCATAATTTTCGTGTCGCAGATATTCTTATGTCTAATATCATTCACGAAAGTCCAACTGTCTCTAACATGTGATTTCGGTCTCTGTATAGATTTATTGAGGATGTCATGTAGGAACTTAGCTAAATTATAAGTAGGGCTGCCGATCGACGACACAATAATACGCAATGGGTATCCAACTTTGTGTATTTTTGACAACCCGTAACATCTAGGTAAATTTCCGCATGTATTCTTAAGGTGGTAACACGTCGAGTCGTCCACAATATCTTTTTCATGCCATGTTTTTACCAATTCATTAACTGTCGTTCTTACGCGATTTACGGGTCTTTGTTTAATTTTTTATAAGTGGATTGGTCGTTAAGTAAAACATTAATTTTTTCTACATACTCAGTTCGATTCATAACAACTGTAACTTGTCCTTTGTCCGCTAACTAAGATGTCGTCATTTGTTTTTAAGAACTTCTTGAACATAGAAAAACCTTTAAGTAGATATTTGTCGATGGCCGTGACGTGTTTTTGTTTGACCGTGTTTAAGTTTTTAATTTTTTTTTGTTTAGAAATGCCTGTTATCTGAATTTTTATTATATACTATTTTCGTTATTAACAATTCAAAAATTTGTCTTATTTTATCTTTCCTCAATTACTAAAAAATCAGAATTCTTATATATAATTATATATGTCAATATGTACGATTTTAAAATTTCTAGAAAGATTTACTTATGTATACTCGATCTTTGTATATAATTATATGTATATATTGAAAGCACTCCAGGAAGGCATCACACCATCTCCAGAAAGCATTCCAAGCGAGCCAACATGTCCCAGGGCATTCGTAGAATTCGGCGATAGACTAAACCAGAAAGACATTTTTGTGACATTCAGGTAAAGAGTCAAATTTCTTAGCTCGTAGTCTTTCTTTCTTTTAAGTTTAACGACATATATACAATATATATAAAAGCTCAAATTCTGTCACAAATTCGCTAAAATAAAGTAATTAAAATATCTTATTGCTTTACAGATGGAGGCAACCTAAATTGACAAATGGAACAATACAAAAATACAGAGTCCATTATTGGTTGATCAAGAACCTAAAGAGAATTCAAAGCAGTGTGGATATCATCCCAGCTGAGATATTGCAACACAAGGTGTACGATTTAAAACCTGATACAATGTACTACTTCGAAGTACAAGCGCATAATGAAGTTGGTGCTGGCCCTTACACTAAGTTCATCAACGTGTCGACCACGCACGAGAATCCGGTACCTCTATTACTCGTCAATTGGATGAAATATATTCACGTATTGGATGTAGATCTTCAAATCTACTTTAAACTTGATGAAAACAATGCCTATAGTAAAATCATTTACTCGGCATTGGAACATAAGATTTATGGGATCACTATAATGTCGCAGCTAATAACATTGGACTTTAATCCAAGCGCAATCCAAACAAAGTTGAATTACACAAAAATAGCTAACCTCGACGGTACTGTGTACGATCTCTGCATCGATTGGGTAGCAAGAAATCTTTATTGGATGCAAATGAGCAAATATGGCATGGAAGCCAAAATTATAAAGCTAGATTTAACATTGTGGCAAATGGGCATAGTCAAATACGATCATATCCTAGGGCCAAAAATGAGAAAAGAGTTAAATCATTTAAATGTACTGCCATCTACAAGGTACATTAAATTTCATACATTTAAAAAAATTACCAACTTTTTCTCTTTTAATTAAAGATTTGTGTTGTTTTATAAATTTCCAATCAAATTTAATATGTATTTTATTAAAGATTATAAGTTATGGAATCATAAATTGACACATAATTAAAAAAAAAATTTGAACAGTAACATATTATAATAAAACAGAAAGGCTTTGAAATACAAATACAAAATCAGTACAAAAAGGGGGCTAATAAAAGCGGATATTGTACGCAACAATTTTATTTCTAAATTATTCTTTAAACATTTCGTTCCTTTCTTTGGACCATCCTCAGTATAATAATTAATGTTAAAATTCACGTGTCAGTGCCCGCATCTTCATTGTACATCCCTGGTAAGTCCTACCAGCGAACGAGGACGAGATGCAGAACGAGACGCGAACGTTCTGTGACCTCCGTAAATAAACAAACGATACTGACTGTTGTCCCCTAGACAGGCCTTATATAAGTGACACGTCAGTACATAAGGGGGGTGGCAGAGAAAGGCGTTTCGAGTTACAGAGCTTACTAGATCTTGTTTAAGCGCTCTACAATCGTTGTGTACGTATTGTGCAGACATTCTGTGTCCGTTTGTCGATTAAGACTATTTTTTGGCGCTTGATAAACAGTATTTCCGATAATAATCTTTTATTTAAATTAATTTCTTCATCCAAGATCTCAACTTTCTCCCATTCAAGTTCATGATTTAGCAATCTATGATCTGTGATCACAGACTGTTGCGAGGTGTTTCTACCGATATGACTGCGATGCTCCGCGATGCGTGTTTTTAATAGTCTACCCGTTTGGCCAACATAAAACGCATCGCAGTCTTTACAAGTTATTTTATAAACCACGTTTTTTCGTGAGTTGTTCGGAAGGAGGTTTTTGTGTACTTTAATATACGAGCGTAATTTATTTATGCCAGTGTATGACATAATTACATTTTGATTGCGGATTACCTGCCTAAATTGTTCCGAAATTCCCGAAACGTACAGAATATTAAAGAACGTGGGGCGATCCGTGGTGTTATTGACAGCGACACCTCGCTCACCCTCCACCTTTTTCTTTTTATTATTAGTGTTTTTAGTCTATAGTGGAGGGTTTGAAATATGAGCGGTAATGGATATCCGTTGTCCAATAAAATTTTAATCACAAATTCAAGATTTTTTTGTTGAGGATGGTTCAAAGAAAGGACCGAAACGTTTAAACAATTTAGAAATAAAATTGTTGCGCACAATATCCGCGCGCCGGCTCTTATTAGCCCCCTTTTTGTACTAATTTCGTAATCATATATTAGTTTCTGACATACAGTTACAATAATGTTTCATAAGTAGAAAATAATACTCATATTTTACAGATATTTTTATTGGTTGAATAATACATCGGGTAATCAATGCATAATAATGCAATCGAATATCGATGGAAGAAACGTAATTCCATTTTTTAAAAATAAAGACAATGATTGCTTCTGCTCATTCAAACAATTTGAACAGACTTACATGCGAATTGACAACACGAATATTGACAAGCCGCTAATATACTGGATATCGAATGATAGCTTATTCGCAGCAGACATTAACGGTTCTAGGTGTAACCTGATTTTAAGCGCTGGAAATGAAACATATTTCGATGATTTAACGATCGACAAGATAAACATTTACTTGTACAGTTCATCCAAACAACAAATCTATGTTTTAAAAAAAAAGTATGCTCTTCTCGAAAGCAAAGAAAACGCATTTCGACATGTCGAAAAAATACATATCTTTTTAATACCCAATATATTTAAAGGTTTATCTCCTGATAAATCTTTACAACCATATCCCCCGACGAAATGTCTCACACCTAACATGAAAGATTATCATGTTGAAGAAGAGTTGAGAACCGAGAACAGTATCGTCGTAAGGCTTCCGGAGCCGGTTCTCAATGATGAATGTGAGAAGTACAACTTAGCTACCACTATATATAACATCTCCGTGAATTATTTAACATGCTTGGACAATGACCTTAACAAGTTCAATGTGCAGACGTACGAACGGCATTACAAATTCCAGAATTTAACGCCGTTCACAGAATACACATTTAAGCTGGCACTGAGCAATTTTTACTTTGATAAGTTATCGATAGACTTGCAATTCGGCGCGGATGTTAAACTGACAACTACGGGCAAGCTCAACGCGCCGGAAGATGTGACAGTTCAAGTTCTAACGCCTACTCTGGCGGCAGTCTATTGGATGCCACCCAAGAATCTAAGCTGCGTGACAGTGAACTACGAGGTGCATTGGGATCCAGTCTTTCTACCAAATAGCACGCGAAAAATAGCTTCTCAATACAAGAAAATCAATCAGCCCAATCGTACGAGAGATGGCAAGTTTTTCACGACAATCCAGTCGCTGCTGCCAAGACAGAAATACTTAATATACGTGCGTGTGTATCCAATCAACATCAGCAATTTCTTCACTGACAGTTTAAGCAAAAGCATCTACATGTACTCGGAACTGAATAATTTAACTATGAGTAAAGTCAGTACAAACGGTATGAATATCTCGTGGATTCCCAGAGTCAATCTGACGCATTACATACTGCAATACAAAAATGATGCAATGCGGGAGTGGCAAATTGCTAATAACATTGAGAAGAATAATGACAAAGTAACATATTATATAGAAAATTTACTGCCGCAAACTCTATACAAATTCCGTTTGATTTTGAGATACTCCGAGTACATGGAAGACTTTATATGGCCACATGATGGAGAAGAATTTACTTTTAAAACGCTTGGTAAGCAAATGAATTTATTTTTAAAACGCTCGGTAAGCAAATGAAGACATTATGATATTATGTGTTTACTTTAAGAATGTTTAAAAAAATTTTTAAATTAGAAATTGAATAATAAAGTTTTAAGTAAAAGTATGTACTAGAATAAAACGAAGAATTTCAAATTGTACTGTTGTGTCTAACGAAGGTGACGTTCGGAGCGCTTCTTGGATATCTACGGTAACAGAATCCATCGAAATATCAGCTATGCAATATTACCTACCAGTAATATTAAGCCTTATCGTTACCCTTGTAATCTGTAACGGTTACTACTTTTGTAAGTATTATTTTACTGTTGTAAGTATATTTGATATAAATATTGGATTGTGATTGCGAATTATTTTAGATTTGATTATGTATATAGAGAGTTTTTGAAAAGTTAGTTTATACTTGTTGAAAATAATTTAAAGTTTGCAATGCATAGTATTGGGATAAGTGTATTATAATGTTTCTTTATCTAACAGTATACCGACGACGCAAAGAAATTAACGAAGTAGTTTTGCCTCCAATAATGACGGATATCGAATTAGCAACTTTAAATGAAATACCTCTCGGTAATGTTCAACTCAATTTGCTGTACGCTCCTAGGTTGCAATATAATCCGAACGAATTTGCATTGACCATAATCGAAAAAAAGCAAATTACCTGTGGAAAGCTTCTAGGCAGTGGCCAATTCGGAAAAGTAAAAACTAATATTTTATTACTTAAATATATCCTCGAACACTTCTTAACATTTCTTAATTTTTTAATCAGAAAATTTTAAGATAAAGGCACATATTTAACCCTTCTGTCAATGCATAATTTTTTACCTTTCCATCAAATGTATGGGTACTAACTGCGTGTTATTGACACATCGCACTGCGACAATTTCTTTATAGCAGATGCTGGGCATCGAACATTCTTTTTCGTCATATTTTAGGATATTTACGAAGTCTTGTATTTTGTTTTGGGCGGAGAAAAGTTCTAACATATTTTTAACATTTAAAGTTGTTTTGGATATCCGGCTACTCGTTCATTGACAGAAAGGTTAATAAAAGTATAAATTTAGACAAAACGAGCTAATAAGAACCGAACGCGGATGGTCGTGCGTCAGTCTCAAGGAAAATTAATTTTTGAAACTGATTCGTTGTGCACAGGGCACATATTTCGCTTGGCTCGATACCAAAACTTATAAATTAATCTCAATTCGAGATTTTTAAGACCCCTCTGACCCCCCTGTAGAATTGTAGGCAAGTATAATATCGAGCCGAAGTCGCTGAATCAGGAATCGAACCAAGTCTTGGTATCGAATCAAGTCTTGGTATCGAACCAAGCAAAATATGTGCCCCTTGCACAACGAATCAATTTAAAAAATTAATTTTCTTTGAGACTGACGCATGACCATCCGCGTTCGGCTCTTATTAGCTCGTTTTGTTTAAATTTTTATTTCATATTGAAGAGCCTTAAATATTCTTAATTGTTAGTAAAAGTAATTGTAAAAGTTAAAATTTTTCGTGAAAAGTTAAATAGTATACATATACATTTTTAGCATGCATTTTATTCATTTGTGTAAATTATGAAATATTTCGCAGGTATTTCGAGGAACTATTGAAGATTTAGAAGGTTCGGTCAGAACGCCTGTCGCCATAAAAATGCTACGAAAAAATGCTTCCTCGCAAGAAAAAAAGAAATTCTTACAAGAAGCCAAGCTTATGAGCCAGCTTCGCCACAAACATGTGCTAAGATTGTTGGGCATCTGTTCGGACGCTGATTCACCATTGCTCATATTGGAATTATTGGAAGCTGGTGACTTATTGAAATATTTGAGAGAGAGTCGGACCTTGCAACCATCAGATTCGCACGCTCTGCGTCTGCACGACTTGCTCGCCATGTGCGAAGATGTTGCTCGGGGTTGTTGCTACTTAGAAAAACAGCACTTTGTGCATAGAGATCTCGCATGTCGAAATTGCTTAATATCCGCTAGAAATCGCGAAAACCGTATTGTGAAAATCGGCGATTTTGGACTAGCTAGAGATATTTACAAGGATGACTATTACCGCACGGTAAATGCTATTATTTGAAAGAAATAAAACTATTTTTAATTTTTGAATTTTAATAACATTATAAAATTTTAAGCTAATTAGAATGTAAAAATCAAATTATTTTTATCTGTATATGGATAAAGGAAGAGATAGATGAATTAACTTTATCTGCACATAACGCTTGCTTGAAAAATGGACGACTTCGTCATAAACTTAACTGCGCTAAAATTATGTTTCAGAAAGGAGAAGACCCGCTTCCTGTTCGCTGGTTGGCACCGGAATCTTTGATGGACGGAACATTTACTTCACAAAGCGATGTTTGGGCATTCGGGGTACTAATGTGGGAAATTACGTCATTGGGTCAACAGCCCTATCCTGCCAAAAATAATTCCGAAATATTGCAGTACGTGTGTGCTGGAGGCAAGCTGTCGAAACCTCTCAACTGTCCATTGATGTTGTATCAGTTGATGCTACGTTGCTGGAATGCGGTGAACAATAGACCAAATTTTATACTTTGTCTGGAAAATATCATAAGCCTGAGAGACAACATAGAAGACGCGATACTGAGTTTGGTGGATTTTATCAGACTTACAGAGGTGAATCGATTGTAATTCTTTTTATATGCATATCATTGGATGAAGCAATGAATTTTTGCAAATCGATATAATATCGATTAAAAAATATTGCAATAATATTACTTTTGCTTTTGCTTATATTTTGTAATACATTTAATATTATCTTAAACCATTTGTTTTACTAATATTACAACGTTAGTCAGATTAGAGTATGATGTTAATATACAATGTAGAGATTGCTATACATTTATTTAATACATGAGAAAGACTGCAGCAGGTGGCAATCATAAACAATTTATATTTATTATAAGTATATAACTTACGATAAAAAATTTTTTCTCTAATTAAATGTCAGAGATGCAAACTGATAACATAAACATTTTATTCTCAACTCAAATTCCCTGTATTGCAAACGCCGCAACTAACATTTGCGAAAAAAAGCACAAGAATTCGTGTGTTGCAAGACTCGTGTGTGTTCGAGCTACATATATGTCTGATCTTCGTCGAGTTTCGTAGATTTAGATGGAATACGATCGTCGTATATGGTCGAAAATTGACTTATTGTCAGCCAATATATGTAATTTTAAGCTCGAGATTGTCGCTTCACGAGTATATTTTTGCTATAGCGCGCATATTTCTCTCCCCCTCTCTCTCTCTCTCCCTCTCGCCCCCTCTCTCTCTCTCCCCCTCTCTCCCTATCTCCCAACCCTCTCACCCCTTCCAATTCTTAGTAAAATGTATTTTTTCTGTCTTAGCTTCCGCCTTCAAAACAGATAGAAGATCTTGTCGCACAAGCACAGTTATTTCCGAACCTTTAACCGCCAATTATGTTTCAAATGATGTTTCAAATGATGTCATAGAACCTTTGACACAATCGCTTACTTTACCGAGCGATTTTTGAAATCTTCTATCGACACTTATAATTGATTATACCGTTTGTCGAGCTATCGATAAAAAATTATTAAATAGCTAAATACGGTAGTGTGATAATCTCCTTATTTATTTTTTTAATACAATCAATAATCTTCTTTTAATTTCTTCGCCTAATTGAAAAAACAAATATGAATTATAAAAAGGCTAATAAAATCGCAAGATAAACATGCAAATAAAAAAACACCCGGATAACCTTAGGTGATGTTTATTGAATTACATTAGAATTACTGTTCAGAGGCGATTCTGATGTGATTGTGCGGGGGAATGTCGAAGCCACAAGTTCATTATACCGCCTAAATTTGTTCTATTCCCAATTTACTGAAGATAGCCCGAAGAGGGACCGAAACGTGCGCGCGTTTAGACGTTAATTTTTAAATCAATGAACATCACCTAAGGTTATCTGGGTGTTTTTTTATTTGCATGTTTATCTTGTGATCGTTTCTTATTAATTCATATTTGACATTATCGGATCCTTTTTATTATTTTGAAAAAGAAAAATTAAACTTCCTAGTACTTAGAATAAAAAAATATTTATATTTACAGTCTGTATACGGAAAATATAAAAAAAGTGTAAAGAAGGTATATTTAAAATTATATTACTGCTTCATATCATAGACAATTCTTTAAAAGGAGACAATAATTTATTAATTAACTTTATGATGCATGTGCAACTCTAAATTGTAAAATGTTTAAACCAAAGGAAGCAAAAATATTATCCCGATGTAGTTAATGCAACAAATAACTTATAATTTGTCTAGATAACAACATTCAAGATTTATCCATGTAAACACGACTGTAAATGTATCGTAATAAGATAAATAGGTGAATCTTCTGTTCAGGGGAGACCCCTCCAATGATCTTGATCTTGACATATATTATAAATATCATCCTTCTGAGTAACAATCAAAAGATTTTAGCCGTCGCTTATTGTTTATTAAAAAATTATTAACAAAAAACTTTACTTAATAAAACGTAATTTTTCTAACACCATGTACATTTAATAGAGTGTACCTTACCAGATTTATTTATTTACGTGTAGCGCAAATTGAAAGCGTAGGCGGAGAAGGGGTGAAGCCCCTCCCCCTGCACCCCCTCCCGAAAAAACTAACCTAACCCAACCCATGTCCGAGGAATAAATCTTTATTTTAAGCAATAATTTACCCTTCAGCATATGTAAAAGGGGTTCCTTCCCTCTCATTACTTCTCAAAATAATTGTTTTAACAACGTATATGCACGATATATTTTCTTAAATATTAAATGGTAAAATTCTTGAAAAACTATTTACTCTGAATAATGCTCCACCTCTAGGAAATGGGTTGGGTTAGGTTAGTATTTCAGGATGGTGGTGCAGGGGGAGGGGCTCCACTCCTTCCCCACCCACGCATTTGATTTACTACACATAAATAAATGAATCTGCTAAAAATAAATTTTATACAACGTACATGGTGTCTGAAAATTACATATAATTTGTGGAAATTCTTTTGTTAATAACTTTTTAATAAACAACGAGCGACGCTTAAAACTTTTTGAAGGATAGTGACCTTGACAACATATCTCAAGGTCAAGATCATTGGAGGGGTTTCCCTTAAACAGGAGTTTTATCTTTGATTCTTTACCTGAATGTCACAAAACCCAAGGAGAACAAAAGGTCAAGATGATGTCATTGTGACGTCAAGATAACGGGAAAATATCAGAGTTTGATCATTAAACTATCATGATTCCAAAATGACTGTACAGTGACTCGTCATAAAATCATTATATGACGATATTTTGACTTTCAGGATTTTAATTCGCATATTTTCGAAAACATAATTTTTTCTGCGAGGAGATTGCCTGGCACTTATTGATTGAAATTATCATATATATATAAATATATTTATTTCACTTTATTCATTGAAAATTTTAGTTTTATGACGTCACAAAACCGTCCTTGCCAGGAATCATAATGATGTCATCATGACTTATAGAACTGACTTTTGAAAGATGTCATTTTGACATCATTTTGACTTATGTGTTCTCCTTGGGAAAGTGTTTTTCTCGTTTAGTCTATTGCCGAATTCCTCGAATGCCCTGGGAAATATTGGCTCGCTTGAAATGTTTTCTGCACATGATGTGGTGCCTTCCTGGAATGCTTTCAAAATCATACATATTTATGTCCAAAGGGATCGAGTATATATGTATAAGTAAATCTAGCCAAAATTTTAAAATTGTATATATTGACATATTTAATTATATATAAGAATTCTGATTCTCCAGTAATTGAAAATAGATAAAATGGGACAAATTTTTGAATTGTTGATAACAAGAACAGTATGTAATAAATAAGTTCAAATGACAGATATTTCTAAATAAAAAAAGAAATAAAAGAGATAATATATATATATATATATAAAAGGAAAAAACGGCGTGAGGAGCCACGCGCGGTAATTAGGGCGCAAAAATTATTTTTTAATTGAAATTATACTACATTTAGATCTTTGTGGAAATAATTTATTGATCGAAATTGCAATATAATAGCGTACATTCCACCCTTTCTTTGGGTCATCTTCAGCGCTACGGCGCGGTCGGATACAGTATGTCACGCAAACAGGGTATATATCGGTGATGTCGTGAAGAGCCCCCGCTTGGCACATTCAATTATGAGATACATAATTATAATTTGACGTGTGTTACCGAACTGGACTCCTCGACGGTTCGCGAGACACTAATGTGTCTTTATGACTGTGACAAGGTGAAGCATTGCAACATAGGCTTTGAGAACAATTTAGAATATTGTACAATTAAGAGACCGCACAAGTACTAGCGCTCCACTAAGCGTGTTATTTAAGTTTTGAAAGCTTATCAATTAATGTAATATATGTGTCTGGTAAACATTCGGTGTCCGTTTGCAAATTCAAGCTGTTTTTTTGCTTTTTGATGAAAAGCATTTCTGAAATTAATCGTTTGTTCAAATAAGATTTGTTATCCAGAATTTCAACCTCATTCCAATTAAATTCATGATTGAAATCTAATCTGTAATCCGTTATTACTGAGCGGCTTGTTGTGTTCCTTCTAATGTGGTTTTTATGTTCCGATATTCTAGTAATTGTAATTGTCTGCTTGTTTGGCCCACATACGATGCATCGCAATTATTGCAATTTATTTTGTATACTACATTACTGTGGGTGATTTTTGGCCTGACATCCTTATATGTTTTCATATAATTACGCATTTTATTTAGACTGAAGTAAGAGATTTTAACGTCTAAATCTTTGGTTAGATTTTTGAAAGATTCTGAAATATGAAGAACGTATGGGATCGTGGAGTAAGAAGGAGCCTCCTCAGTCGAATTCACAGACTTATTAGGCGTTCGGTTGTAGAATAAGAATTTGAGGCGTGTATGGAATGTTTGGAAAATGAACACCTTAGCAGATATCCGTTGTCTAATAAAATTTTAACGACAATTTTGAAATTCTTGGCATGGAACTTTAGGTGTAATAAAAGAAAGGCCCTGTCGATCAAGCCGATGACAGTGCCTCTCTTCTGGCAAAGAGGATCTTGAGACAGAAAGTACAAATATTTCCCCGAGAATGTTGGTTTATGATATTAATCACATATGATGTGGTTATCATGTAATATTAAAGCGTCTTCTAGAAAACTCAATTTGTTGTTTACACCGATTTCTATCGTAAATTGAACTCTAGGATGGAATGAGTTAAATCCAGGGTGTGGTTTAAATTTGTTGAAGGAGCCGCGAGTATAATATCATCAACATATCTAAAGTAGAAGGGGGAGTGAATCTATTGAGACATTGGTCTCAACTGCCATCGTCTCAAGATCCTGCAGTACTATGTCCGCGATTATGGGTGAAAGCGAGGAGCCTATGGGGGTCTGAAATGTCTGTTGATATACATATAATGTTGTTAAATTGGAAAAACGTTGAATTTAATACTAATTTGATGGCTAAAAGGAATTCAGATTTAGGGATCCTGCAATTGACAGAAATATGATTCCATCTAGAGGAAACGCTATCAATTGCCATTTCCGTTGGTATATTAGTGAATAATGAAATTGTATTCAGAGAGATGAGAATTAAGATTATCGGGGATGTGTATATTTTTGAGTTTATTTACTTGTTCGCAGCTATTTAAATGTGACTGTTGGCTGTCGGAAAACACTTGAGCATTGTTCGATGGAGGAAGGCGGCTACATGGTACAACGGACTAATTAGAGAGGAAACTATTAATCTGAAGGGACAGTTGTGTTTATGAATTTTAGGGAGATTATAGGCCCTCGGCAATATCCCATCACTACAATAAATTGATCTGTATGTGACTATCGAGATCAATTCTGAGTTCTTCCATCTAGTGAGTAATTCGCGTAAGCACGTTGTGAATTTCCTTGTAGGATCTTTTGTAATTATTTTGTAAGACAGCGTCTGTTTGAAACTCTCAGTTGATTTATCCGTCAGGATGTATTTACGGAAGAAGAATAATGTTCCGTGATTGTATATCTTGAACTTGCATAAAAATAACACTCACTATTTTAAATAATGTTAAACACAAATTTTTTATTTAATTAAGAGAAAGTAATTGATATAATTGATATTACAACTTTCTTAAATATTTTAATGGACTTTAAATCGAATATAACACGGAAAAGATCGAGGACACAACCGATCACTCACACAGTTAGCGATAAAAGACGAATCTGCTACGTGTTCAACTGAATCGTTATTTTCGTCTCTAAGCAACGAATCTCATACTTTTAATTTTACCGCGCGTACATCAAAGATGAAATACTACAATGAAATACTACAATTTCTTACAATTTTATAAATTTCTTTGTCTCCCAGTAAATCTTTCATTTTTTTAATGTAAGTGTCCCTGTCAAGAGCGACAGTGACATTGCCCTTATCGGCACGTGTGAGAATCGGATTCTGGTTTTCATAAAGGAATTTTTTCGTGGTAGAAATTAGCTGTTTGATATTGGTATTAAAGGAACAATTTGGTGCTGAATACGTAGGTAGATTATTAAAAATATAAGCTGAGCGGTTACGAATGGCTACTTGTTTGTTATGAGAAAATTTCTTCAGGTTATTCTTAAAATTTTTTATAAATTCAACCGTCAATTTATCGTTATTTATGAGGAGGAGACTAAAATTTTCGCCTAGTTGGAGAAGACTTTGAATATCTCTCGGAATAGTAATCGATGATAGGTTCACAAATCATTAGTCAATAATGCTTGACGCGGAATATTGATTTACATTGAAAGAACTTCAATCTATTCTGATCTTGATATCATCGTTCTGTTTGTTCAATGGATAGTTAATAAACAGTTTTAACGAAAATCTCGGTGCCCTATGATCCGCAGGATTCGCATGTGCAAGAGGCAACCTACAGAAATAATACACCGGTCTAATACGAACAATCTCTCTCTGTTGTTTAACTTTTAATTGATTGAATTTCTTGTCGAGTCTGTCATGTTAATGAACGAAGTAAGAATGTAACGGATCGTTTTGTCTAACGAAGAAAGAATTACAAACGGACAACGGTACGTGTCGATACAAATCATGTGACAATTTAAAAATCTGAGTATGCGCGAAATTGCAGTAAGAATAAGCGTCTCTCAATTCGATGTGTAATAGCTTTTTTGCAAAAAGGCATTTACAATGCGTAAATTTGTTGATTGACTTGTAATGTGACAGATTGTTCTCAAAGCCTATTAAAAAATTCTTAGCGTGTGGCGGTATAATGTTGCAATTGTTGCATTTACACAAGAACTTGATTTTGAGTCTACTCGCAATTACCGCTTGCGATACTTAATCTATAATTTAAACATATGAACGGCATTATGTCCGTAATAAGTTTTAATATATTATTATATATATGTTGTGATGCTTCACCTTGTCACAGTCGTAAAGACACATTAGTGCCTCGCGAACCGTTGAGGAGTCCAGTTCGATAACACACGTCAAATTACAATTATGTATCTCATAATTGAGTGTGCCAAGCGTGGGCTCTTCACGACATCACCGATATACAGGGTGTTTCATAAATGGTGGGCAAAACTTTAGTAATGGATTACTAATGCTTAGAGAAGAAAAAAAAGTTATATCAACATACGATGGGTTCGGAAATGATTAGTTTCTGAGTTATTAAAGTTTGTGTGACATAATTCTCGTCACATCGTGTTAGAGGAAATGTTCAATATCATGTTCACTTCCTGTCTCAATACAAGCCTCATCTCGACTCATCGAGCCCCGAGCCCGCTCCCAAATTCTTGGCGTGGCGCCAAGATATCGTCTGAAAAGCTGCCATAATTCGGTCGTGGAGAGTTTCTGCATCATCCACTGCAGACGAATACACCAAAGATTTTGCAAAACCTCACAGAAAGAAGTCCAATGGGTTTAAATCTGGTGAGCATGGAGGCCAAGCAATTGGTCCACCTCTACCTATCCACTTACCAGGAAAAAAACTAATAACTCAGAAACTAATCATTTCCGGACCTATGTTGATATAATTTTTTTCTTCTCTAAGCATTAGGAATCCATTACTGAAGTTTTGCCCATCATTTATGAAACACCCTGTATACCCTGTTTGCGTGACATACTGTATCCGACCGCCGTTTAATATTTAATTATATATTATTGTAAATTTGCGCTAAAGAAGACCTAAAGAAAGGGTCAAAACGTACGCTATTATATTGCAATTTCGATCAATAAATGATTTCACAAAGATGTAACAATACGTGTAGTATAATTTCAATTAAAAAATTATTTCTGCGCCCTAATTACCGCGCGTGGCTTCTGAAACCGTTTTTTCCTTTCTTATTTAAGGTAATATGGAGCCGTTATATCTCGTTATATATTTCGTTATAAAATGCAATGTATGAAAATTAACATATCGATTTTTAAAATAATCGAATAATATAAAATAGTATCTTTGTGTTTTTGTGTGAGACTTAGAAACATAATTACTATTACCAAAACAAATATCTTATAATAAAATGGAAATCTTTCACCAATTTTGAAAAAAAAAATCTTATAATGAATAGAAATCTCTTTTAACGATTACAATGCATTTCCCACTTCTCGCAATTTTCTATTATTGATTAAAATTTTAAAAATGTAAGCATTGCGATTGGTTAAAAATAACGTAGCTAGCAAAATAACAAAATTGATTTTACCTCAAACTGTTTCACGTAGAGTGCCTGCATCTCTCTCTCTCTCTCTCTCTCT
>CAXASD010000032.1:0-17633 GCA_963971435.1 Lasius platythorax | reverse complement strand
GTGCAGCATACTAATCCCGCAAGCTATCTACTCGAGGATTATCGCAAAAAATCTGTCGCTGGAGCGTTCTACGAGCACGAGTTGCATCGCGCGAATTATCCGGACGTGTATCTCGTGGAGAAAGTATTGCGCAGAAGAGGTGACGAAGTTTACGTGAAATGGCTGGGATTTGACAATTCGCACAATTCTTGGATACATAAGGACAATGTGATTTAATTCATACAGATTGTATTTATTTTTTAATTTATGGAAAAATATACAATGTGTATAACATATATATAAAGTATTTGAAATATGAAAATATACAAAATTTTTTATTAATACATCCTGTCCTATAATCGTTACAATATATGAAATACAAAAAAAATCTTTATTAATATTCTATCTTTATTAATATTATATTACACACACATTACATTATAATATATTAAACATACACACACACAAACACATTACATTATATTACATCATATTACATTTACAACGTAAATGTAATATGATGTAATATAATGTAATGTATTTACTGTAATGTTACTAATAATGTTATGTAATTACATTTATATCTTATAGTGTCCCCATGGTAATGTGTCGGTCGAATCAGGTACGATATACCGCTTGTCGTCGTGCGGACTCAGAGCAATTTTCGTTTCGCAAATGGTGTATACTTTATGTAATTTTGATCTTATACAAGACTGATGTCGCGTCATTTCAATTACGTCATTCAGGCACCGTGTATAATCGTCAAATGTTATCGTTCTCGCGACAACGTTACTCTTAACACCTTTTACTTTTTTTGTATCATTTTTGCCATTTATTCGCAAAGCGTACATTTTTGCTCTGAGCCCTACAAATTCGTTCATTACCGCGCCGTTATTTTCATCCTTCATTAGACCCGGTACTTTTTTATTCACAAGCGGTATACCGTACGCATTATCCGCAGCGTAATCGCTCGTATCAAATTTGGCAATATCTTGTTTCAAATTTTCATATACGTCTTCACATTTAATATGGTATATTAGACTATCTGTGTCGGTGTACATTATCCGACATTTGTCACGATACAGCGGTAACATATACTCGTGATGAAATTCGTACAAACATGTTTTGGAAATATCGAGTATGCACATGCCGACATAGATTGGTTTATAGAAATTCACTTAAAGTTTCCGTAATTCTACGGCAATTAAATTTTCTGAAAAGACGCTTCTACTGTGAAAATTTGGTTTCGCTATCATTGCCTCTGCTCCGTATCGTCCGTCCCACTTTGTCAATAATTTTACATCGACACGATTACGCACATTTTCCATTGTTTTTCCAAATACCGCATTATTCATCAATTTATATAAACTTTTTTCAAAATTATTTTTTGCTTCAGTTCTAAATTGTGTGTTAAGTTCAATGTAACCGCGGAGCCATGTGGATTGAGCGAATTGTAATACGCGATGTATCTTTACGATACGAAGACCGTGACGCGTACATTGCTGCAGGTTGCGGTAGTGTATCACGTAACGCTTCTTATCGTACAGAATCGCGAGTAGCTTGGCCTCCCGCTTACCGGGTGGCTTGTCGCGTGTCGGGCAAAATGGTAAGTCAGTGTGCGTGTCGTGAAGATGCTGTGGATATTCTAAATCTACTTCGAGAATATAGCCTATAAGCGAATCGAGCGCGATTGATGATATGTCAAAATTAGATATGTCGTCGACCCATCGAAAATCTGCATAAGGCAATGGCTGACACATTGCCCATCCGTACAAATTATTTACATCAATACATAAGATACGATGATGGTTTCGATGGGTCGTACGATTGCATGTACTTGTTATTAGCGTGCGCGTATCTGTTTGAACATTGACTCAGCCCGCCGCGTATACCACGTTCGATAAACATGACCATATCGATGTCTGTAAGTAATTCGAACGTAATTTTCGTATGTTTTAGCATAGCATCCCACGTGTATCCGGGAAGAGTATAGTAATACGCTGGGTCGAGACCATAACTTTTAATACAACTATCGCGGAAATTTTCAAAAATATCTGCTAATAACAAGACATCAATTTTTAAATACAGATCGCTATATTCGCCTAGCGTTCGAAGGGAGAATCGGTTCCAAACGTTTTCGGCGTGCGCGTAATCGCTCTCGGATACTGTGTCACCGGTCAAAGAACTGTAAAATGATTCGCGCGGCGGTAAACGCGTACCTTGCAACTTGTTGACACAGTCAATGTATTCGTACGGAAAAACACCCTTCCGTGTCAATAAATTGAAATTTTCTGTCGATAAATTTTGAAATTTAGATTTTAAAATTTTGAGTTTGTCTTTATCCAAAAACGATGCCAATTTGTCGAGACTTGTAGCGAGAAATTTATATGAATCGATAAAACGTAATTTGATATGATTCTTATCGTCTGCAAGTTCAACAGTTTTTGTAAATAAAATATATTTTTCTTTCGTTATCGGAAGTAACTCGATTTCCCCTTCGAACACTGTAGCTATATCCTCGATAATGAAATGCGCGTAACCTGATAAATTGTGAAAAATTACTGGAATACAAAAAGATTCTTTATAATTTAGATTGCAATTTGAGTGCGCGGGACCCCTGTATCGTCCGGTCAGATGGCAATGATCGCGTACGCGTGTATCGTCTTGTACGAACGGTTTCTCACATATATGACAATGCGTCGAGCTGTGAAATTTTTCCCACTCATCCGATGTCAAATTTACCATGGGGACATTTGTCGTTAAAATATTTTTTACACGCAGTGCCAAATTTTTAATTATTTTAATTTTTAATTCTTTCGCGAACCATGAAACGCAATCGGCGCTACGACAAGAATGATACACGGATAACGAGTCGTCGTACGAACAATGTACATAATACGCGATACTAAATACCTTGTGATGCTGATATAAATTTTGTTCTTCTTCCTCTTTATCCGTCTTCAGCAAAATGCATTCCAAGTCGGCATATACGATGAATGGAAGCCGCTCTTTCCGATTAAAGTTGTTAAACGCGAGCCACTTGTTCTCATCGCTCGGTAACCGGATAGCGCAGTCGTTCATCTGCCCACAGTCAACCATGTGTGACTGCAACTTTTCTTTGTATCTGAAGTAGTGCAAACATCTGCAAAAAAAATCACAATTTTATCTTTTATTCAAAGATTTATAAAATTTATATATTACATATTTATTACATATACATACCGATCGCAGATTTATTTCATGCTTTTATTTTTGCTCAATTGTGAGCTGACAAGCCGTGATAGATTCTTGATCCACGCGAAATGTCCAACGCTGTTATCTCGCGGATCTTGCACGTACTGCAGGTTGACATGCTTTTCTTTCTTCTCTTCACCGAGATGTATCGGGACAATGTTATTCTCTTTTTCAATATTATATACATTTATTGAAATGTCATCTACACGTTCAAATTTTTTAATTTGATTAACAGTCACTGGGAACTCAATGTCCTGGAGATTCAGCACCGTTGAATAGTGTGGATACCGAGAGCTTCTTTCCGCATGACTTTCGGTGGGATATAGAGCAGCGACCACCGCCCACGCGAAACACGCATTGTCTTCGGATTGCACATTTATCACCGCTCTTTTTATCATTATTTCTCGCGGTAATTTAATATAGCATCCCGCGTGCATTGGATTATATTTGTTTATATTTATAGTTAAATTAATTATTTGCGACAATGCCCAACCACTATCGCGTTCCTGGAATTCTTCGAGCGATGCTAGCGTGGGCTCGATAACGCGGCGCTCGTACCACTCGTGTAAATCGGATGTGCGGAAGAGTTCATAGTTTCTCGTATTGACACTTTTGTTGGCGTGTTTATCACCGGACACAAACTCACCATTAAACACAGTGTTCACTTTGACATTAATGTGTCTTTGCATCATTTTCTGCACGTGTTCGAGCACAATGTCTTTGGCATTCTCGAGAAATTGACGAGGTTCGATGTAATTATTGTTTATTACCGCACCGGTCAGTATACGGTTTTCGAATACCGTATCAATCTCCCGCCAAACGAGTCTTCCCGCGTTATTTTCACCACTATAATTACCACCACTAGGTATAAACCTTGTCTGTAATCGAATCTTTGCACTCTCGAGTCGCGCGATTCTAGCAACCAAAGATTGTCGAATTCCGATCGAGAGTCGTGGACGCTTGACACGGCTGCGTTCTTCGAGCTGTTCGATAAACTCTTCGCAACGCTGCAGCCATGCAAAATATTCGCTCAAGGTAGTGACTTGGTGGAATCGCTCCAACAGGTCGCGTTCGTTCTGTTCGATGTTTTCCATGTTTTTTTTTTCTACTTTTACTGCGTACAAACTGGGCACATATTACACGACATTATTATATACAATGAATCCCTACAATTTGCACAGTATCGACCATCCACTGCATCGTATAATTTAATCACATGCTTTCGAATAGCATACATGTGCTCGAAGTCTTGAATAGAGATTATACATGAAGCACATAAAGCTAAAGCACCACCCGTCGAATAGTAAAAGTATATGGCGCAAACTTTTGTACGTCCATTTAGCGCAAGGATTTGCGAATTAGGCACTATCTTATCGTCATAATCTGTAAGGTCCTCACTGCGATCACTAATATAATCACTGTCATCCGACAACGCGTGATCTTCGTCAGACGACTCATCCGATATTGCTTCGAAATTATTTTCGATTTCTTTTTTACTCACTACTATGCCACTGACACTTCTGACACAAGAAAATAACCGCTATACTTTTTCACCGATGCATGCGCTTTCAAATCATGTACTATGGTTTGACGCGCTTTCAAACACGTACTAAGATTTGACGCGTTTCCATCTTCCTTATATTTTGTCTAATCTTTTCTTCTCTCTGTGTTTATATGTGTATCGAGCGTTTTATTGCATCTCAGAAAGATAATTTCCCTTCCTTATCGCTGGATTTTTTTCCGCTGGACAGAGGAGCAAGAGCACAAAGCTGCCGAATATCGGCGCTGGATTTTTTTTTGCCGTTGGATAGAGGAGCAAGGGCGCAAAGCTGCCGAACATCGGCGCTGATACGTCTACATAAAAATTAAACGTAAATTTTAAAAATTATTTAAGTGTTATAAGTAGTTATAATGGCAACTCAGGAGAAATACGTTGCGGAATTGGAACAACATGTGTTGGAGATAGCCGATATACTGAAAGAAAAAGAAAATTTTTGTGGAGGAACGCATCCTGATAATACCCACATTTATTAATAAACATTTATATTAATATTAAAAATGCCTATTTCATTTTAGAAAATAATTCCTCTCATCTCTCTCTTCCCCTTCGCGCTATCTCTCGCGCTAAAGTACTGCGCAAAGATGCTGCGCTACCTGCAAAACATGGTTTGTTTTCCTTCTCTAGTTTTCTTCTCTTTCTGATATACATCCCCCACTTTAAAATCTTTTTCTCCGAGAGGATGTCTACCCGTTGTGCTGACATTCAGTCTGAAACCGTTGCATAGTTCACTTTATAGAAAGTGAAAAAGTGAAAAAGTAAAAAAGCGAAAAAAAGTGAAAAAAATTAAGAAAGTGTACAATGGCTATGTTGGGTTATGTTAATTACGTGTTCAGTCTGCTGAATAATCGTGTAAGTATTATCGTGTGTATGTGTGTGTTATATATATTTATATATTTATATAATAATAATTATATTATTTCAGTTGGTGGAGGATGTCGAATACCACATATATTTGCATCGGCGGTATGTGAGATGGTGCCGCCGGTGCGAACAGGAAAATATCGACGCCCTATGGGGCGACAGCATTGAGGATCGAGAGTATTATAATAAATATCCATGGACTTATATTGACGTTTTCCATCTAAAAAAATTATTCGGCCTCGAGCCGTATGATGAGGAGGAAAATTGGAACTGTAAGTATTCTTTTAAATTTATATGAAATTAGTTTATTTAAATTTTATTCAATATTAATGAGAATTTTTGTTACAGAGGCCCCACCCCCGGAATATTTTTATATTTTATATACTTTTATTATTAAGACACACACACACACACACACACACACACGCAAACGCACACACACACACATTGTAATAAACACACCCACATTTTTTTAAATAAAGCAATTATTATAATATAAAATTGGTTTGTTCTCTTGTTCCTCTCTCCTATCCTTCTCCTTGCAAAGACTTTAGTTTACACCTACCAAAACCTATGTCCTGACACGTCGGGCCCAAGATCCCTCATAAAAAATATCAAAAAAAATAGGAAAAAGATAATTTCGTCGTTTAGAGCGCTATTTGTTGTTTGAACAGCCGAATATCACGTTCAGGACACCCCCTCCCCCCCCATCTTTCGTCGAAACCGAGCGTTCCCCGCCCGCGTGACGTCAGCCCCCGCGCCGCAGAGATACCCCCGCACCCCGCTTTCTTCTCGGAGGACCTGGATTAGAATCCGTCTATTATACCTACTAAACATTATGTATTAAATGGCTTTTTACAGCCTTTTGATATAATTTTACCCAAATATTTTTTAACTTTAAGGAAATATTTATTAAAATGTAGGTACTTATTATTTAAAAAGAAATTAAATTTTTTATTTTTAAAAGACATTTTAATTAAGAGTATTAAATATTTTATAAAAACATTATTTAAATGCATGAAACAAAATTCAATGTGTGATATAAATATTTACTCTCTCTTTTCTCTCTCTCTCTCTCTCTCTCTCTCTCTCTCTCTCTCTCTCTCTCTCTCTCTCTCTCTCTCGTAAAATAATAGTGTTTTTCCACACCACCCAAGAGGTATCACCAATGGCGCGTTAGGTTTTTTACAGTGGACCTTCGCCTGGAGCTCTATTATACCACATTATAATATTATATTAGATTTAAGGACGAGGAGAAAAATGTAGGGTATAAATAATTAACTCAGAAATTATTTATTTTTATTTTTTATATTTTTAAAAATTTATATATATATTTTTAATGATTGTATTGCGGCCCCGCATATTTTCTCTTCGGCCGCCTCGGCCGCTTCCAGGGCCGCCTCTACCGGCCCGGCCTCCTCTTCTGCCTCGTTGGGCGTACCAACGAGCACGCGCTCGGCCGCCTCCTCTTTTTTTTTCTTTGAAAAATAAACATACATCAATAAGTAATAAATTAAAATATGCATATAAATTAATAAGAGAGTTAATAATAAAAAATAAATAATTTACCATTTTTATTGTTTTGCGGCGGCTGCTGCGGCTGCTGCGGCTGCTGCGGCTGCTGCGGCTGCTGCGGCTGCTGCGGCTGCTGCTGCTGCTGCTGCTGCTGCTGCTGCTGCTGCTGCTGCTGCTGCTGCTGCTGCAGCAGCAAGTATTGCAGTTGCTGCTGCTGTTGCTGCAGTTGCTGTTGCTGCTCCAACAATTGTTGCCGCAACTGTTCAACGGACGAATTTGTATCCACCAATTTTTGCTCTTGAATTTGTTCTGCAAAAAGAAAATATATATTAGGTTGATATGTTATTGCATACTAGCAGGAGAGAGAGAGAGGGAGAGAGAGGGAGGAAGGGAGGGAGGGGGGGGGAGAGAGAGAGAGAGAGAGAGAGAGAGAGAGAGAGAGAGAGAGAAGAAAGAAACTGAAGCTTATTTATAACTTTCTTAATACTTGTCTATTAATACAAATAATAATGATTTAATTTACTACTTACGAGACATTATCGTTCTGTCGCACCGATGTTTCACAGGAAACTGAGTCAGCGAAGTACTCGGTATTTGTTTTTATTTGTTTCACAGTGCCTTTATTTGTTTTTCGGCACTTGTTTTTCGGCACTTGTTTCTCGGCATTTGCTTCTCAGCATTTGTTTCTTCTGTCAGATAAGCTTGTCACCTTGAGAGTTAACGTATCTCTTTATATGTGCCTTGTGAAATTTTGGTGTTGAAGAAATTCGAGCAATTCCGATTGTAAGTCTTGATTGTTCTGTATATTTCACACAGTTCTAAAAATATTCATCTTTTTTATTTTGATTTATTAATTCTCTTAAATTCTTTGTTTCTATTTTCTGTTGAACATAATGTGTGATGAATTAAGAAAAAAACCTAAGCGAAGCTTTTCAGAAGCTTGGCTTAGTGATGATCGATTAAAATCTTGGATACGCAAAGTATCATTTGATGATAGCCTTTACCATTGTATCATTTGCAATAAAAATATTTCGTGCAACACACATGTCTTAAGACATGCGGATTCTGCGTGTCACAAAAATAATATAGAAGAAAGCACATCATTATTATCAAATGAAGACAAAGGTTCAAATAAAAAAACATTTAGACAACAATGGTTAGATATTGAATTATTTAAACCATGGCTACGCGAAGTATCAAATGACATAAATTCATTTTTTTGCTCATTTTGTGATAAATCAATGGTTGGTGGTTTATCGCAAATTTATCGTCACGTAGAATCTAAGGCACACATAATGTTTGAAAAAAATAAAACAGCAACAAAGAATACGGACGAAAATATTAACATAACGGACGAATCACTTTTGTCGTTTGAAGAGCGAAAGAAATCAGCAGAAATTCGGTATGCCGCGTTAATCGCTGATAAGAATATTTCACATCAAACGGCAAGAGATATTCTCAGTTTTTTTCAACTAATAGGAAGAGATCCTACCGTGTTAAGAAGTATGAATATGAGTCGGACAAAATGTAAAAATATAATTTCGAATGTATTGTGTCCGGTAGAAACGGATCGTGTGGTCAACAGCATTCAAAATACCAAATTTTCCATTTTTATTGACGAAACGTCTGATATTTGTAATGAAAAATGGATGACGTTTTTTGTTCGGTTTGTTGATCCTGAGACATTAGACATTCGCACGCAATTAGTTAAATTAATTAATATTGATGCGAGAAATAGCAGCGCGGAACAATTATTTAATGCATTCAAATGTGAAATGTGGAAATTAAAAATTCCATTTTTAAATATCATTGCCTTATCATGCGACAATGCGTCTGTCATGATAGGAAAACATCTATCATTCAAAAAAAAGTTAGAAGAACTTTGTAAAAATGTATTAACATTTGCATGTCCATGCCATTCTGCTGCATTGGCTGCACATGCGGCATGTGCTAAAATACCAGAATATTGCGAAGAGTTTGTAAAAAAGATCGCGAATTATATTAACGGTAGTCCCAAGCGTACTGCTATTTATCAAGAATTTAGCGAATGTTTTCAGGAAACAAACCGTAAAATTTTAAAGTTGTCCGATACACGGTGGCTCTCTCACCATTCATGTGTTGAAAGACTTCTTGAGTACTGGGATACTATCAAGCTTTTTTTGACCGAAATGGTTGTTGATGAAAAATCAAAATCAGGAGAACATTTATTATCTTTAATGCAAAATCCGGATGTTAAAGCATATTTGTTATTTTTAAAGCATACTTTAAATTTTTTTAATTCTTACAATGCATTTTTTCAAGCTCAGGAAACAAGAGTTCATTTGTTACAGCCAAAATCATTAGAATTTTTAATAATAATCTCAAAACATTTTTTGAAACCAGAGCTTCTAAAAAATGTATGTGATAATATTCAGTTTTCTGAAAAAGATAATCAAAAATCTTTAAATGATATTAACCTTGGTTTTGAATGTGAGGAATATCTCGAGGAATTGAAAGAAGAGCATGCGGACATAATTGAAAATATTCGAGAAAATTGTCTGCAATTTTACGTAACTGCCGCCAAGGAAATTAGTAAAAGACTGCCCATTAAAGATAAATTTTTATCGAAATTAAAAGTTTTTCATTCCAACGTAGCATTATGTAATATTGACAGAGAAACATCATTTAATGATGTTTCTTTTGTCGCTCAGACCCTCGGTGGTTTTGACGAAAATGCTTTAAAAAAAGAGTGGCATACTTTACATCTGGATTTTACAATAGCAGAAAAAGAACATCTTTTAAAATTAAACTTTGATGAGATGTGGAAAAACATTTTAAAACATAAGTATCCCAATATGAAGTCTCTTTTGAATGCTGTTAGATCACTTCCAAATTCAAATGCCGACCCAGAAAGAATATTTTCTTTGTTAACTGATTTAAAAACAAAAAATCGAAATAAACTTTCGTCCGCGTCTATAAACGCTAGTTGCGTATTAAAATCAGCGTTAAAAGCAAGAAAAGAAAGCATTCTATACATGGAGATTAATGAAAAGCATTTGTCTCTCATGTCATCGGAAAAATTATATTCCATTACTCCTAAGAAAAAGAAAAGCTTAACATTACATGCAGCTGATAATGCCATTGCAAGTACATCATCAGCTAATGTACAATAATAATGTCCAAAATAAAATAAAAAAAATATCTTGTCTGTAAAAGACATCACACTTGTAAAAGACAAGCGTGTAAAAAATATCTTGTCTGTAAAAGACATCACACTTGTAAAAGACAAGTGTGTAAAAAATATCTTGTCTGTAAAAGACATCACACTTGTAAAAGACAAGTGTGTAAAAAATATCTTGTCTGTAAAAGACATCACACTTGTAAAAGACAAGTGTGTAAAAAATATCTTGTCTGTAAAAGACATCACACTTGTAAAAGACAAGTGTGTAAAAAATATCTTGTCTGTAAAAGACATCACACTTGTAAAAGACAAGTGTGTAAAAAATATCTTGTCTGTAAAAGACATTTATACCCTACATTTTTCTCCTCGTCCTTAAATCTAATATAATATTATAATGTGGTATAATAGGGCTCCAGGCGAAGGTCCACTTTAAAAAACCTAACGCGCCATTGGTGATACCTCTTGGGTGGTGTGGAAAAACACTATTATTTTACGAGAGAGAGAGAGAGAGAGAGAGAGAGAGAGAGAGAGAGAGAGAGAGAGAGAGAGAGAGAGAGAGAGAGAGAAGAGAGAGTAAATATTTATATCACACATTGAATTTTGTTTCATGCATTTAAATAATGTTTTTATAAAATATTTAATACTCTTAATTAAAATGTCTTTTAAAAATAAAAAATTTAATTTCTTTTTAAATAATAAGTACCTACATTTTAATAAATATTTCCTTAAAGTTAAAAAATATTTGGGTAAAATTATATCAAAAGGCTGTAAAAAGCCATTTAATACATAATGTTTGAAGGTTCTGAAAAAAAACATTTTATTTATAACACAAGAAGGCTGTAAGAAGACATTTAACGCTGTCACGCGTATTAAGAATCGAGCAACATAACATCGCCGCATCGCTCGTCGCCTTCGTAGTCGGCTCGGTAGAGAAGGAGACAGAAAACAGTATATCTGTTCTCTTCTGCTATCCGAAGCTAGCCGAAACGCCGAGCTCACACGTACGCGGTTTTCGCTTGTGTGCGTCATTCTCCCCACTACGGTTGCGTGTTGCTTGCGACCTGTTTCTGGCATCACTGGGTGAATGTGAGTGTCCGGTAAAAAAAGTTCACTTTACAAAATATGTATTTACAAAAATTTTTTAACGACTTAATATGTATAAAAAAATCTACTTTAATTCTTTTAGATGGTGGGTGATAAAATAAAGGCTGATAAAATAACAAAGGCTATTTTATATGTATATGATTGCCACTGATAAAATGGTCCTGACAACAATTGAAAATAAAGGTTTTCAATAGTTAATGAAAACTACTGTTTTTCTTTACAAGGTGCCAAGCAGAAGAACAATTACTAAATAGATAGAAATGCGATACGAAGCATTAAAAGAAGCTTTTATAATTTAAATCGAAAAAGCTACTTGTTATAGTCTCACTTGTGATAATTGGACAGATATTAATCAAAGTTATCTTGGTGTAATTGTTTACTATTTAACAGAAAATCTCGTAAATATTTCTTTGTAAATATTTTACACAAATAGTTAAACAGCGAGAAAAATTAAACATTTAATAAATAGTTCAATATCCAATATGGCGCACGACTCGGCCTTGACTCACAGTACGGGACGGCGCCGCTAGGCGGCGCAAGACCGGAATGCTAACTCGTGGGTAGAATACAGCCAGCGGAGTATAATAAGAGAGCCCCATGCGGAGTTTCGTCGAAGGAGCGGTGTATACAAATCCACACAAACCTAGAAGAGAAGACCGACGAAATATTTTTCAATACAATACTATACACTGACACAATTACACATGTAATTAATTGTAAATATTAAAAGTCATGTATAACTCTAACTGAGCTAATTTATGTGAAACTTCAGCGATCTCCTATATCCTAGCGTCTCCACTGCGAAAAACGTAAATTGATTCACAATTGTTGAGTATCAAATTTTATTGGTTAAGAACTTACGTCCACTGAAAACACTCATGGCTAATTATACTCCTTCGGAGATTGTTGATATTCTCCTTGTTCTCGGAGAATGTCTACAAAATTATCGTGAGTCTTCGCGACTTTACCGAAATCGTTATCCTGAAAGAAAACACCCAAATCATTCCGAACTCCGGTACCTTGAACAAAGAGCTCGCCAAGGCCATTTGAGGCGCTATCAAGAACATCGTGTGTACAATAATGAAGACAACGTGCGTGTGCTCGTTATCTTGGCAACTCTTCATCTTAATTCTCATACGAGTAGTCGGGTTATGGCTAGAGAAATTGGTATACCGAAAACAACGATTTTAAGAATTTTGAAGAAAGTGAAGTACCATCCTTATCATATTACGTTAACACATACTCTTAGTCAACTAGATATGCAGTTACGTGTACAATTTTGCCATTGGGCACAACAGATGATCAGAGCTGATCCGAATTTCTTCTATTATGTTATGTTCTCTGATGAGTCGACGTTCAAAAATAATAATGTATTGAATAGACATAATTGTCACTATTGGTCGAATGTTAACCCTATTTGGCATAGACAGATAATCTGCATCGGTGGAGTATAAATGTTTGGTGTGGGATTATAAATGGTTACTTGATTGGTCCTTATTTCTTCGATGGAAATGTCAATGGAGAAAATTTTCTGGAATTTCTCAGGAATTATTTACCACAATTACTGGAAGACGTTGATTTGCATACACGACACAGAATGTGGATACAACTTGACGGAACGCCACCTCATTATGCGGCAATAGTGAGAAATTATTTAGATCGGGAATACAATGATAGATTTCAAGGAACATATTGGTGAAGGTTTTATCAAAATCGGTCCTGTAGTTTTTAAGTTATTAACGTTCAAACATACACCACCCGTAACAATTTTATATATATACTAGCTGGCGTTTGTTCCTCGCGCGCTTCGCGCGCTCGGTACGCACGTTCTTCTTTACTGCTCGGTTTTAGACGTTGCAGCACAATGGCACATAGCCTCAGTGTTGTGAGACGGGCCGGGTTTTCTCGCGCATGCGCGGCCATAATGGCTGTTAGCAGTGATGTATCTATCTGTAGTGAAGAGGTGGTAGGAGATAGGGCGCTGACGGTTGACACTCTTGGCGGGAAGACTGAACGGACAACACAGGTTAGGTATTAGTTGATAAGTTACTATTAATATAATAATATGGATAGTGGAAAAGGAGTTATTAAAAAACGCAGAATTAGAGACTTCCAAAATTCTTGGTTAGATGAGAATATTTTTAAAGGATGGTTAACTCCTCATCCTACAGATAATAAAGCGCTTTGTATTGCATGCAATAAAACTATCAGATGTTGTAAAACAGATTTAGTTCAGCACTCACAGACGGTCAAACATATACAAAATTTTAATTCTTCTAATTATAAAGCCACCGATAATAATAATAATAGTACTTTAACGCATAAAGATAAAGTAAAACGCGCGGAAATTAAATTATCAGCTTTTTTTGCAGAGCATAATGTAGCTTTTTATATTGCGGATCACCTTATTCCATTAATAAAAGATATTTGTATAGAACCCAAAGTTGTGCAAGATCTTACACTTGGCCGAAATAAGTGTGCAAATATTGTTAAACACGTAATTGCGAAACGCGAAATTGAGAAAATTGTTGAACATTTAAAAATTTGTAAATTTTCCATTTTAATTGACGAAAGTACGGACATAACTGATAATAAAGTAATGTGTTTGCTTGTTAAATATGTATCACCCGTAAATAAAAAAATTATAACACAATTATTAGAATTGTTACCCTTAGATGCCACTGATTGTTCCGCGAGTAAAATTTTCCAAATATTTAAAAATTTTTTAGAAGATAAAGAAATTCCAATTAAAAATATTGTTGGAATGGCGTGTGATAATGCATCCGTTATGATTGGATGTAATAATTCTTTTATGTCGCATCTTAAAGTAGAAGTTCCACATTTAATTACGTTAAATTGCATTTGCCATTCCTCCGCGCTTATTGCTAGCAAAGCTTGTTCTAAATTACCTTCTTCTTGCGAAAGTTTGATTAGAGGAGTTGCCACTTATATTTCGGGCAGTGCAAAAAGATGTGCAGTTTTGGGAGAATTTCAAGATTATTTTGAAGTCCAAAGATGTAAAATATTAAAATTATCAGAAACGAGGTGGCTTTGTTTGCATAAATGTGTTGTCAGACTTCTCGATAACTGGGAAGTTTTGAAAAATTATTTTGTTTTAGCATCAATAGAAGATAAAGTCAAATCTGCCGGACTTCTTTTAGAGTATTTCAATGATAATTCTGTTAAAGCCTATATGCTATTTTTAAAATATTCATTAAATTTTTTCAATAATTTTAATGCCTTATTTCAGTAGCGTAATATATTAATACATAAATTATTTGAAAATAGTCTGCAATTAATTAAACAGATAGCTCAAAATTTTTTAAAAGTTGATCTTTTGAAAGATATTATTAATTTAAATATAAACAATAAAAATAATTATCAAAGTTTAGAAAATGTTTATGTAGGACCGGAATGTGAGAGCTTTTTGGAAACGTTATCTTTGGAATGCGCGGAACAAATTAGAGTCAAATGTTTGGATTTTTACATACTGCAGTTCGAGAAATGCTTAAACGTTTGCCTTTTAGAGATACACTTTTCCAGCAATTAACTTTTTTAGATCCTAAAGTTGCTTTATATGATGAAAGTAGATTAAAAATTAAAGATTTAACTTTTATCTCGAAACGCATAAATCATGTTGATATTACAAATTTAGCTTTCGAATGGCGAATTTTACCATCAGTTTTTAGTGAAGAACAAAAAAAAGAATTAGCTTGTTTAGAAATAGATGAAATGTGGAAAAATATAGTAGAATTTAGAAATTTTGATGGAAAAAAGATGTTTCCAAATTTAGAATCATTAGTTGAAATAGTTCTTTCTTTTCCTCACTCAAATGCCGAGGCGGAACGAATATTTTCTATCGTAACGGACGTAAAAAATAAAAAAAGAAATCGATTAGCGAATGAAACAGTTTCATCAATTTGTATAGTTCGGTCTAGTTTTCAAGCTCAGAATATCAATTCTGTTAATTTTGAAATAGATTCTAGACATCTCGAACTGCATAATGCACTAAATTTATATGGAAGAAAATGCAAATCTGATAGTGTTTAATATTTGCTTATTTATTTTTATTTTTGCTTTTTATTAATTTTATTTTGCACAATAATTTTTAATTTCAAGGAAGTCAAGTAGATATTTTATAATGCATGCTTTATATATACATATATTATTATTAATAATTATTTTTTGTTTCTCAGATATATTTTATTATTTGTTGTATAAGATTATAAAAAATGTGCAATATTTTTATTTTTAAGTTTTTTAAATTGTATTATTTAATATTTAAGTTGTTTTTCATTCATCATTTATTCGTCCCCTCAGGGATTGAAGGCGCTTTTTAGGAGCGGTCCCGAACCTTTACAAAGTAAAATCATTCCCCCTCGCGACCTGGCCATATGCGACCCTTACAAACTCGTACCCCCCTCCCTCCGCTTCCCATCCCCTTCCCCTTTCCCTGTCTTCTTCTTCGTGTCCTCTGTTTCTCATGCCTCCCTCCTCTCTCCTTCCCTCCTGCCTTCCTCCATCCTCGTCTTTCCTATTGCTTGCCGTTTCCTTCTTCCCTTATCCTCCTGCCGTCTCCTTCTCCTCAGTCAGCCATTCCGTCTCCTCTTATCCTTCCTCTGAAAGAGTAATAAACAGACAAAGCGTGATAAGAGTAGACAGCCACGGTGGAATATGGTGCTATCCAGCCTCCGACTCTGCTCTATCCTGACCTCCCTTCCAAACTCTCCCCCTCCCTTCCCCACCTGTCTTAAACCTCCTTAGTCTCTTTCCACACCTCCATCTCCTCATCCCACTTCCACTCCCTTCCCTCCACCCATAAACCCCTGCTATCGAACTCTACCCTTCTTCCCCTTCCTCTCTCTATCCTTGCTCTCTCCTTGATCCTCCATTTCATTTTCCTCTCTTCCCTCGTTAAATCCTCATCCACTTCCATTCTCCATCTTCTCCCTATCTCCCCTCTTTTTTCCAATAACTCATCCCTGTCTCTCTCCTCCTCCATTATAACCAGAAGCAACCTCTTTCCTCCTTCCCCTATCCTCTCCTCCACTCCCCTTAACTCCACCTTTCTTCCCAGTATCCTTTCTATCATCAGCTTCAGCAATCTTCTCCTTTCTTCGGCACTGTCCCCCTCCAACCCCCTCCATATCAGGTTCCTCCTTCTCCTTTCCCTCCTCACCTGCTCCTCCACTTTCTCTCTCTCCTCCCTCTCTCTCTCCTTTTCCTCCTCTTCTTTCTTTTTCCTTTCTATTCTGCCCTCCAACCTATTCCATAACTCCCAATCCCCCTCCTCCTCCTCCGCCTCTTCCTCCTTCACACTCTCCCACCAACTATCCCCCTCCTGCCTCCCTTTAACTATCCCCTTCTCCTCCCAGTCGCTTTTCCCTCCTTTTCCATCCCCCTCTCCTCCCCTCCTACCTCTCTCTACCCTGCTATCCTTCGCCACCTTATCCCCCTTCTTCCTCTCCACTCTCCTATCCTTCATCATTCCCCCTTCCCCTGTCTGCTCCTTCCACCCTCCCCCCTCCTTGTCCCCTTCAATCACATTCTTTCCTGCTTCCCTCCTTATCATTTTCCCCGTTCTCCTGTCGCTTGTCCTCTTACTTTCCTCTCCCCCCCCTTCACTCCCCCCAATCACTTTATGGCCTCTTCTCTCTTCTTTCTCTTCGACCTTCCTCCTCCTCTCATCCTCTTCCTTCTTCCTTTCCTCTCTCTCGCTCGCTGCGTCTGCATCAGTTTCCTCTTCTTCCGTCGCTGCCTCCTCTCTCCCGTCTTCCAACCTGTCTCCTTCCTTCTCCTCCTCTTCCTGTGCTCTCCATCCTCTCTCTCTCAAAAGCCTCAGCTCTCTCTCTATTCCTCTCATTCCATCCACGATCCCGTTCAAGCCTTTCCTTATCCCTTTCAACTCACTCAACCAGTCCTCTTCCCAACCCATAGTCACCAGTCACACCACTTTCTCTCTTTCAGCTTTCTAAAATGCACCACGTATCTCCACGCACGTATGCCTCTCAACTGCGTATCTCACTAACCGTTCGCAACACGTGTTCCGCGCACGTGGCCCCCCGGCCTTCCAGTGTCGCCACCACCTGTTGCCTCAAACCTTATTCCCGCTACCTGCCGGTACATACAGTCTTCTTCCGCCCCTCTCCTCCTTACCGACCACACTTCTCGCTTCCACGCCGGCCGCCAATTCTTCTTCTGTCGCCACCATCTCTCTCT
>CAXASD010000030.1:0-33958 GCA_963971435.1 Lasius platythorax | reverse complement strand
ATTCTCGCATATGTCTGACAGAGATAGAAGCAATCGATGTTCGAGTGGCGTCCCATTGAAAAGTACTCTCTTACCGTATCTTGCTTATCACATGCCACGTCATCGAAGACGAAAATCGAGTTTGGACATGCCTCGCTCGGTGGAATGACGTCACTGTTATTGGAGAACGTAAAGTAGCCGATTTCGTCGATCGACGACAACAAATTCTCCAGATATCTATATTTCGGCTGTTGTAGTGACTTTGAGTACACGTACACGTTCTCGAAACGCACACCATGAGGACTTTCCAGTAAGCTTATCAGAACGTTGGTTTTACCGCAGTTCGAGGGGCCGCAAATGATCGCGCGTATAGTAGTCGGTAACATCGTACCGTGTCTACGCATCTCCGCGTCGTCTCCCATCGAACCCACTCTGTCGTCACAATTCGTCACACGTATCGTCAAAGGTTGTCGCACGAATCTCATTTTTTCCACTCCCGATTCGGATCACATGTCCGCCTATTTATAGCTGAGCGAAACCACGTATCGCTCAGTAGCGATAAGATGTTTATCTTGCTAACACATCCGTACGATATTCTCGATTTGAGTGCCGAACAGCTGCAATTTGTGTCTAAAGCAGTTTTATTGCGAATGTGCGGTGATTACGTCCACCACGTGTGGGACAAACTTCCGGAGCATATAAAGGCGGATTCAGAGGTCTGGACCTATCGTCGCTGTTTCGAACATTATAATCGACCGTGGCAGCAAACGCACATCGACGGTCCAGCGCCAATGATAAAAGATTGCAGCGAATGTCAACGCAAAAAGGTAGAGGCCTATTAAATCACGCGATAAACGCACTTCCGATCGAGCTCCATATCCCCGGCTATCAATTTTGTGGTCCGGGCACGCGGCTACAGAAGCGATTAGCCAGAGGCGATCGAGGTATCAACCTATTGGATGCCGCGTGTCGCGAGCACGACATTGCATATTCTCGAAGCAACAATCTCAGTGAACGACACGTTGCTGATAATATACTCGCTGTGAAAGCGCGAAAACGTATTACCGCGAGAGAATCAACTCTTGGTGAAAGAGCTGCCGCCACAGCTGTCTGGGCAGCGATGAAAGCCAAGACAAAGCTCGGTATGGGCCTCAAGACGAAGACGATGAGGAAGACGAAGAAAAAGACGGCGAAGAAACGGATACTTTCGGTAGCGAAACGCGGTGGCATATTGCCGATTCTACCAGTGCTGGGCACGCTTGGATCCCTGATTGGTGGAGCAGCGGGAGTCGCGAAAGTGGTGAACGACAGAAAAGCCGCGCAACGTCAATTGCAAGAGCTGCTACGTCACAATCGCGCCATGGAAGGTCGCGGACTGTATCTCGCTCCATACAAGCGTGGACGTGGAGTTGCAAAGAGAAAAAAAAAAACGTCAAAGAGACGTTAAAAATGCCGCAGGGTGTAACTACCAATTTACAATTACTGCAATTGGCGAAACGTATGCGCATTCCGTATTTTAGAGGTGTTTTCATGCGTGACTCGTTACCGATCGGTGGTATATATCGAAACGAAAGTGGTATTGTAAATTTGGATAACACCAAAGGACCTGGTACTCATTGGGTAGCGTACGCAAAAAGGGGGGATCACGCTATATATTTCGATAGTTTCGGCAATCTGCGACCACCCAAGGAGTTGGTGCGATACTTAAATGTTACGAAAATAGACTACAATTACACACCTGTTCAAACTTACGATCAAAGCATCTGCGGACAATTGTGCTTGCAGTTTCTCCGAACGCTTGAATTGTAGTTTATCTCACACGAATTTAAGGACGGACATTGCGCTATTTAACTCAGTATTCGCTAACCAGTTTTGTCAACATGTCGCTAACACTAACAGTGACGGGGAAGAGTAGCGTCCTCGCGGTCAACTACTTTCCCCCCATAGATTTGAGCGACGCGGAATACGAACTCCGTCTAGCGGATTTTGAAACCTATCACACTATATCGAATGTGAATTCCTCGAATAATAAATTTTACTTTGGCAACGACAATGCTGAAATTACAATTCCGGAGGGCTCGTACGAGTTGCAAGCGATACATGAGTTTTTGAAACGTGCACTTTCACGGAAACATCACGCTGTTCATAATGGTGATAAAAAAACCAATGACAACGGTGACTTTGAAGGTTATCCGATAGTGCTCCGTGCTAACTACAATACGATGAGAAGCGAGATTAAATGCGCCTACAGAATAGACTTTAGCAAGCCCAACAACATTGGATCACTGCTGGGATTCTCCAATCGTATACTGCAATCGCGAAAATGGTACGAGTCGGACATGCCGATTAACATTATCAACGTGAACATTATCCGCATAGAGTGTAACGTGACCGCGGGTGCATACAGTAACGGTAAACTCGTTCACACGATACATGAATTTTCACCGAGGGTACCACCAGGATATAAGATATCGGAAACGCCGGCGCAGATCATTTACCTTCCGATCGTCGCGCGGAGCATTACGGATTTCATGTTACGCGTTGTCGACCAAGACGGACATTTACTCGATTTTCGTCTTCGATGACGTGGCATGTGATAAGCAAGATACGGTAAGAGAGTACTTTTCAATGGGACGCCACTCGAACGTCGATTGCTTCTATCTCTGTCAGACATATGCGAGAATACCAAAACATCTTATACGCGACAACGCAAACTTACTGATCCTGTTTAAACAGGATGGAACCAACTTGAAACACGTGTACAACGATCACGTGAATACCGACATGTCATACGAGGATTTCAGTAAATTATGTCGTGTGTGTTGGCAGCAAAAGTATGGATTTCTAGTGATAGATAAGGATAGCTCGCTTACGAACGGGCGATACAGAAAAGGATTTAACGAGTTCGCGATACCGCAAAACGATTAGTCGTTGCCGATAGTCTGTCGAGAGGAGGTGAAAACGCGAGCGTTCGACACTCTACCGACATGGCTGGGAGCGATACTATTCGCGAGCGTGAAAATATAGCGAAGGAGATTGCGAAAACGAGCGAATCGATCCGCAAGAAACATCGCGCTTTGAGGACCGGTAAGATCGATGACGATATCGCGGTCAAGACCCACTTTAGACCTATTATCGAACCGCTACAAAAGATTATCGACAACTCGATTGCGGTGAAAAACGAACCTAACACTGACGTGAATATCAAGACGTTACCCACTGTTAAGCGGTACAAGGAGGAGGAGGAGGAGGAGGAGGAGACACCGAAAAAGAGAAAACGGCTACACGCGAAACGGGAATTTCCGCGAGTGCGAAATATTTTGACGCCACATACATCGAACGTTTCACTGCATGAACCGCTGATAACCTCTACACCATCCACCTCTACACAGTCTGCGACAACGAAAATCGTACAACCTACGGTACCCGAACCACTCGAAAACGACAATGTTTTCGAAACCACGGGCAACTCGCTCGAAACATCCGTTCGAAACCTGTTACACACGCATGAAGGTCAAGAAGCGTTGCGAGAGCACTTTGGGCCACTAGGACAACAGTACATGGGCACACTTCTGGGTGGTGACGAAAAAAAAGAGATCGATCACGTGTACGGTGTCTATTTCGACAAGAATGAAATGCGGCTCGGTAACAAAAGATTCGACGTCGACATGTATGACTCTATAATTATAGACAAAGTGAAGTACATTGGTACACCGGGATTATACGAATTGATCTTCAAGAGAATTCCCGATGATGACATTTACACGGATGATGATATGTATAAATACAAGAGCATATTATTGGCGACGAATGCGCATAAACGCAACTATGATGCGCAAGGCCAATTACTAAGCAATAGGGGATACAAGTATAAGCACATAATCGCACCGTTGTTGCCGATCGCACCGAAAAAGAAAAAATCTGGAAGGGGAGTATCTATGCCTCGCACTATGACGCTATCCGACAATAAGATTGATTACGTGCACTGGGACGACCCCAACGAGCTAGTGGATCGGCTACGATTGCTGGACGCTTCGCGCCAAGCCGGTCACAACGCTCACGACAACGAGATCCTGTCGATCATCGAGGAACTTCGCGAAGCCGGCATTATTATAAATTAAACGGTGTCTCGACACATTTAATCAGTCGACTGACGTCGCGTGACACTTCACGAAGCAGAGAAAAAATGTATATCAACAAATTTGGATTGTTCGAGCGGAAAACTGATGCAACAAGCGATCATAGGGATAGATTTATGAGAAGTTATGTGCGTGAAAAAGCTCTGTGTCGCGTCGCTACAGATTATGACGCGAGATCGCGCAAGATTCGCCGTGTAGCGCAACCTGTGGCCGACACCGATGCCGTCAACAAACTGTATGTAGACCGGTGCATTAAAACGTTGATGAATCAACAGAAACAGTCAGATGAGAAGCAGACTGCGTTAGAGAAGGACGTGCGAGCAATACAGACTGCGATAAACGACCTTCAACGCGCGACTAATTCAGAAACGGCAATCAACCTCTAATGGGCTGCAGTGAACGGCTCAGAAACATTCATCAAACAATTATCGAACAGCTAAGAAGGTTTATCGAATGGTTACAGACAACTGTTGAACGGCTACAAACAGGTTTCGAACGGTTACAAACACTTATCGACGTGCTACCACACTACAATGAGCGGCAGTGAACGACCCGGAAGCAGCAGTGAACGACCCGGCATTGAACGACCCGGAAACGGTGGTGAACGGCCTAGCTACGAACGAGGCTACAAACACCTCAAGGACGGCTGTGAACGAGGCTACGAACATGTCCTTAAAGGCTACATACAAGGCTACAAACAACTAAAAAACGCAAACGAACGGTCAAGGGACGTCTGCGAACGAGGCTACGAACGGGCCAGAAGCGGCTACGAACGGGTCAGAGACGACTGCGAAAAAGGCTGCGAACGGGTCAAGACCGATTTTCGAATAGGTCAAAGACGGCAGTGAACAACGCAAAACGGATCACGAACGGGTAAAAACGAGTCACGAACGGGTAAAAAACGGGGTAATAACGGGTCAAGAACGTGTCACGAACGGGTCACGAACGGTTATCTAACGCATATGGAAGATAAAGAACGGGTAAAAAACGGGGTAATAACGGGTCAAGAACGTGTCACGAACGGGTTACGAACGGCTATCTAACGCATATGGAAGATAAAGAACGGGTAAAAACAGGTAAAAACGGATAAATAACGGGTCACGAACGGATAAAAACGAGTCAAGAACGGATCAAGAACGAGTTAGAAACCAAAATGAACAATAAAACGAACAACAAACGGTCATCGCGAAAAACCGATGAAACGAATAATCAACATAGTTTGGAGAGACGACAGTTAGTGAACGAACTGCACGCGCCGGCGAGAAGAAATTTTCCCCGAAGACATGTCATAGTGCGGGGATACGATGATCTGTGGCAAGCCGACATTGTCGAGATGCGTCCGTACTCCCGTTTCAACAAAGGCTTCCACTACATACTCACCGTCATCGATGTGTTGAGCAAGTATGCGTGGGCCATACCACTCAAGGGTAAAGGAGGAAGCGAGACAGCTGACGCACTCGCTGAGATAATTCGAGATAGCAAGAGATGCCCGAAAAACATACAAACTGATATGGGGAAGGAATTTTATAATGCCCACGTGCAACGGCTTATACGGAAACATGACATTAATCACTATTCTACATATTCGGTATTGAAGGCGTCGGTCGTCGAGCGATTCAATCGCACGCTAAAGAACGATATGTGGAAGATGTTTACGTTGAATGGCAATTATAAGTGGATCGACATGCTACCGCACCTCGTATCGGATTACAACGCGCGCAAGCATCGAACGATCGGTATGCGACCCGCTGACGTTACCCCCGCGATCGCTGAAAGACTCTTAACTACTGTGTATAACCGCGTAAATATCGCGGGTTTGGCAAAATTCAAAGTAGGTGACCCGGTACGCGTTAGCAAGTATAAACAACTTTTCGAGAAGGGTTACACACCAAATTGGACAACCGAGGTGTTTACGATAGTTAAAGTGCAGCGTACTAATCCCGTAAGCTATCTACTCGAGGACTATCGCAAGACATCTATCGCTGGAGCGTTTTACGAGCACGAGTTGCATCGCGCAAATTATCCGGATGTGTACCTCGTGGAGAAAGTACTGCGCAGGAGAGGTGACAAGGTTTACGTGAAATGGCTAGGATTTGACAATTCGCACAACTCTTGGATACATAAGGACAATGTTATTTGATTCAACAATTTTTTATTAATCAAATTTAAAAAATATATAGTGTACAACATATATAATATTTGAAATATACGATATGTATAACAAAAATATATACTCTTTATTACCACATCCTTTCCTTACACTATTTATATAAATGTGAAATATAAATATAATTATGACATATATATATATATATATATATATTATATAATATAGTTTTATTTACAACGGTATCTTATAATGTCCCCATGGTAAGGTGTCGGTCGAATCAGGTACGATATACCGCTTGTCGTCGTACGGACTCAGAGCAATTTTCGTCTCGCGGATGGTGTATACTTCATGCAATTTTGATCTTATACACGACTGTTGTCGCGTCATTTCTATTTCGTCATTAAGGCACCGCGTGTAATCGTCGAAAGTAATCGTTCTTGCGACAACGTTACTTTTGACCCCTTTTGCTTTTTTAGTATCTTTTTTGCCGTCCACCCTCACTGCATACATTTTTGCTCTAAGTCCAACGAATTCGGTCATTATCGCACCGTTATTCTCGTCCTTCATCAAACCTGGCACCTTTTTATTCTCGAGCGGTATACCGTACGCGTTATCAATTGGATAATCGCTCGTATCAAATCTATCGATATCGCGTTTCAAATTTTCATAGACATCTTCGCACTCAATGTGATATATAAGACTGTCTGTGTCGGTGTACATTATTCGACATTTATCACAGTTATTCACCCATTTATTATAACGTTTTTTTTTTCCTATATTTCCCCACTCTTCCAAATTTTCCATTATTTCACACACTTCTCTAGAATAGGTTCCTTTCTTTGGATCATGTGATTTTACCACAAATTCTTCTAATGCATCAGCTGTCTCTAACACAGTGTGTTCCAATGATGCTATTTTTTGCTTTTGAGATGGCTCCATACTATAATGTTATACTTTTTTCCCTCGATCGTTCTATGCGCTCTCAAATCACGTACTATGGTTTGAGAGAGCATCGGAAATATATATTTCGTCCAATCCTTTGTTCCTCTCTTCACGTATGCTCGATTGTTTAATTTCTCCAACACGTTGATAAGCGCGACCAATCCAAGATCCCTCGGATAATTCTTCGAACTAACTACCGCAGTATTAAATATCTGTTTACAAATTCCAGCGGCCGAATATCGGCGCTCACTTTTGTTTATAAAAACATGTCCTGACGCGAAAAAGTGCGATTACTCATGACCGCCAAAGAAAAGGTAATCTTAGCAGCCCTAAGATAACATATATCGCAGTATTAGATATCTGTTTATACATTCCAGCAGCCGGATATCGGCGCTCGTAATTCCGTGTATTGGGGGTGGTACCGTCAAAGCGACCTGCAGTATGCTGTTTTGTTTATACAAACGTGTCACGACACGTTCGTCGATAAGCGCAGATAAATCATTACATGTTTATCAATTCGCGCTGTCGGCGCTCCTTGTAACATAATACGCTGTTTTGTTTATATCGTTTATAAATTCTAGCTGCCGAGTTTCGGCGCTGGTATCTCTTCTTAGAAGAGACAATAAAGACTCGCCGCTTATGGGGGAGGTACTTCGGGGAGACCGCATAATGCACTACGCACTTATCTTGAAACTTGATATGTTTATAAACATACCTTGAAACTTGAGCTGAAAGGATAGGCTTATCTTGTAACTTGATATGTTTATAAACATATCTTGAAAACTTGAGCTGATAAGATTAGCTTTTCTTGGAATTTGAACTGATAAGATAAGCTTATCTTGAAACTTGATATGTTTATAAACATATCTTGAAACTTGAGCTGATAAGATAAGCAATTCTTGGAATTTAAACTGATAAGATAAGCTTATCTTGAAACTTGATATGTTTATAAACATATCTTGAAACTTGAGCTGATAAGATAAGCAATTCTTGGAATTTAAACTGATAAGATAAACAATTCTTGGAATTTAAACTGATAAGCCCCCCCTCCCCGCGTGACGTCATCCCCCTCGCCCCCGAATACCCCTCCGCCCCGCACCCCCCCTCAGAGGACCCGGAGTAGAACCCCCACAGTATTACTACTGAAGGGATACTTTTCTTTAAATGTGCAAGTTGTGACAAATAGTAATTTGGAAATTAATATTGTAGCTCGATGGCCTGGATCGGCACACGATAGTACTATTTTTAATAATAGTCGAGTTTAATAATTGCGAGGTACATTTGAACAAGGAGCGTACAAGGATGGACTTTTATTAGGAGATAGTGGTTATCCTATAAAATCCTAAAAAAGTATTTAATGACACCGTTGCTAAATCCACGAACTCCTGCGGAGCAGCTTTACAATGAATCGCATATACGTACTCGAAATATAATTGAGCGCCTCTTTGGAATTTGGAAAAGACGATTTCCAGTTTTAGCATTAGGACTGCGTTTGCAGTTGGACAAAGTAATGATTGTAATAGTAGCCACTGCTGTTTTACACAATATTGCTTGTCAAAATGGTGATGAAGAATCACCAGAAAATCCTAACTAAAATCTTCCAGCACCTTGGGTTGAAATATTTAATTATGGCAATATAAATCCTCTTGATAATGCAGGCAACAGAAATAATGATAATGCAGCCGATAGAAGAATACTTATTAATGACTATTTTCAGAGGTAAGGAGAAAAATAAATAATGTAATGTATATAATTTGTACAAAAAATATTGGAAATAATATATTAATAATTACACTTCTGTTTGTATTACAGTTTATTGTAAATTTGTGTGGGCAACTAAATCAAAGAAAAAAATCTGCTGAAAGAAAGTACAGGCAATTTGAAATATGCATTTGTAAATACATTATTGTAATATTAATTATTTAGATGTAAATAGATATATCGTGTACCTTGAAAACGTAACTGTCGCTTTTCTCACATAAAATATTAACAATTATTTACTTAATTTTATTAAATTTAAATTTATTTTATTAAGCAAACTGTTTATATAATATTCCTTGTATCGCTAACAAAATAAAATAACACATTTATAACAAATAAATAAAATTTATTTCTTATCATATCTCTTTAGTAAAACAAATCAATACTTTTATTTAGCAGTAACTATATATAAAACTTTTATTTAGCAGTAACTATATATGATGTTAAAAGTGCAACAGAATCTTATCTTATCTTATTTATCAGGAACAACATTTTTGGTTTCATCTTTGGTTTTTAAGAAGGCTTATAATAATAGAAAAATAAAAATAATAATAATAAACATCTTTAGGAATTAAACTCAAAGACTGGAAAATAAAATTTTACTTTAATTTAGGAAAATAATAAAAACTTAAGAATCTTTGATTAATCAAAAAGGAAAGGTAATAATATGTATATTAGATTTATAACACGTTTTTTAATCTTCGCTGTTCTCTTTCTAAAATCATAGTTTTTAATTCTAATTCCTTCTGCAATATTTCAACTTGTAATTTTTTTTTGCAATTGCGTTTTTAAAATTTCAGTTTCAAATTCGTGTTTTTCTTTTCCATTATCCATCATTGAATTAACTAACTCTATTTTACAATCCGCTAATGTACCAAATTTTACAAGTTTGTTACTGCTATTGTTATTACTTTTTTGTTTTAATTGATTGCTTGTTTTTTTGGCGGTTCCCTTAAGTGCTGATGACACAAAATCATTTTTTGGTCTTTTATTTTGGCTACTAGTACTGGCTGAATGATCTACATATGCTGCAAACTTTCTTTTATTTACTGATGTTCTGAGTGGAGTACTAATTTGTGTTTGTAATTTTTGTGGATTCCAATTTTTCCAGCTTAATTTCTTCTTTTAAAGATACTGCAAAATGATAATCAAATATAAATGATTACAACGCTCATCCAATTTTTACACATTATTATGAATAATATTAATTATTTTATAGACATACATTTAATACTATGTCTTCCTCCTTATCAAATTCATTATCGTATTCCCTATCGCCTTCGTTTCCTTATCACCTTCGTTTCCTTATCACCTTCATCCCCTTCCGAACCACCTTCGTCTCCTTCCATACCACCTTCGTCTCCTTCCGTATCACCTTCGTCTCCTTCCGTACCACCTTCGTCTCCTTCCGTACCACCTTCGTCTCCTTCCGTACCACCTTCGTCTCCTTCCGTACCACCTTCTTCTCCTTCCGTACCATCTTCGTCTCCTTCCGTACCACCTTCGACTCTTTCTGTATCACCTTCGTCTCCTTCTGTAACATCTAGCCATTCATCTACGATTGTCTTATTTCCATCAATATTATCTGTAATATGAATAAAATAACATCACAATAAAAAATGCATATAAGAGGAATAACATAATTATATAACTAAATTTTAAGATTACTAATTTATGAAAAATGTTTTATGGCGTTAACTAAACATTACAAAAATGAAATAAGATATAATACATTATGCATACTTTCAAATCCTTCGATGCAGTCACTGTCAAAAGCATTCGATAAGCCTTCTACTGCCGGTCTTATTATTTCCCGTACTTGTTCAGCTATTGGATCACTTATAGCCTTATTATATTGTCCTCCGCCTGCAAAAATGCATTACATTATATATATATACACCAAAGATATTAACTGAAAAGATAAAGATATCAACCTGTTTTATAACTTGCCTGTTTCTCCTCAGCATATTGTTTCTTGGTCCTTTTCTTTATATTTTCCCAGCATGTTTTTAGAGAATGTACAGTTCGTACAATTCCCTTCGAATGGGACATGAAATTAATTCGCAAGTTCTCCCAACAATCTTCTTTTTCTTTCACAGAAACACTATTTGTTGTTTCATTTTCTAATATTTTACATCTTTCCTGCACTAATTCAATAAGAAGCATTTTCTCTAATTCTATAAAATTTTTGGTTCTTTCTTTTTTATGTACTTGCTCCATTTGTATATTTTTATGGACAGAACAAACTCTGAACTCCGAAAAAAACAATTTAATGTAAGAATATAATTTGTATATGCTTATTATTTTTATATACAAATACTATAAATTACGTTACACAGATTTTTTTTGTTATGACATTGCTATGCAACTATGCATCAATCACATCATTTGTTACAAATATAGTTTGAGTTAGCACGCATAAGGTGTACGTTCAGTTGATCGGAACGAAGGTAAAGTTGAAAGAAAGCAAAACAAGTTGACCGGAGAAAACTGCGATCAAAATTGAACGCAGTTCACTGGAACTTTGAATTGAACCACGTTGGAGGAAACGGGCATAATGCCTTCTTATGGCGCGTTATTTAATTATACGAGAAAGGGAAGGTTCTTTTTTACTTTTGACATATGATGGGATATTTTTGTCTTTACGATAGGACAATTAAATTTGTATTTTGTATGGTCTTAAGTTTAAAAAAACTGGTTTTTGTTGAAATTTATTTTTTATCTAAACGTGTTGTCTTTCTAATCGTTATAAAAATGGTACTGCATCAATAAATTAAATTATATAATAAATTTAATTATATAATAAATTAAATTATACAATTATTAGAAAATTGCGCCACTTCGGAATAAAACTTATATGTCTATATTTATTCGAAATAAAACATATTTTTATAGAAAAAATAGATTTAAGCAACAACATATACATTATAGTAAAATATACATTATACAAATATACATTAAATACTTCTTTGTACAACTATTTCTTAAATCAGTAGAATATACATTAAAATAATACTTGTATGTATACATCAGTTTTTTAAAGTAATTAACTTTTGGCTAGCTATTGATTTGTTTTTGAAGAGTTAATTTTTTAACAGCTGTTTAATAATTTTATTTTTTGAACTTTTATTGGTTGTATACACGTATATACAAATTTGGATATTTTTCTACGTATTTAGTAAGGGTAGTAAACGCACGTCATTTTGACGTCCAATGACGTGATTTGCATTTTAATGGTGTAATATTTTCCAAATTCAGGTACGAAAAGGGCTAATAAGAGCCAGGCGCAGATATCAAACGCAACAAACTTGTTTTTAAATTCTAATTATATTGTACATTTCGATCCTTTCTTCGAACCATATTTAGCAGAGTAACAGAAAAATTCGGTTGTCTTGTTGACATACAGTCTTGATCTCAGTGATATACGAAAACAGTACTCGCTGACAATAAGCGGGATAAAATTCATACGAAGAAATAATAAGATTATGAAGGAAAATGTGGATTAATATAAATTCTTTAAAAGTAATGAAAATCATTTTTATTTTTTGGATAAACTTTTACCTTTACACAGCCCGCCCCAAATGACTTCCGGTTGACCTTGACGTTGACCTTGGGAGAGGTTCAATTGGACACGGTACAATTGGACACGTTGCAAATGGACACGAAATTTTGCCTACGGTTCAATTGGACACGGTTCAATTGGACACGGTTCAATTGGACACCGTTCATTTGGACACGTAAAAGTTGCACACCGTTCATTTGGACACGTAAAAGTTGCACACGTTCAGTTGGACACGTAAAAATGCACACCGTTCTTTTGGACACGTAAAAGTTGCACACGGTTCAATTGGACACGTAAAAGTTGCACACGGTTCAATTGGACACGTTAAAAGTTGGACACGGTTCTGTTGGACACGGTGCAAATGGACACCGTTTAATTGTGCAATACAAAGTGGTATTCCACATGGGTTTGTAACAGGGGGTAAGGGGTGGAGGGCGGGGGTGGGGGTGGGGAGTGCAGTCTGTGCGTGTACTTTCCAAATAAATTGTGTTCATTTGCACCGTGTCCAACAGAACCGTGTCCAACAGAACCGTGTCCAACTTTTAACGTGTCCAATTGAACCGTGTGCAACTTTTACGTGTCCAATTGATCCGTGTGCAACTTTTACGTGTCCAAATGAACGGTGTGCATTTTTACGTGTCCAACTAAACGGTGTCCAATTAATCGGTGTCCAATTGAACCGTGTCCAATTAAACCGTGTGCAAAATTTCGTGTCCATTTGCAACGTGTCCATTTGCAACGTGTCCAATTGTACCGTGTCCAAATGAAGGCCACTCGTTGACTTTGACCTCTAAGGAGGTCAAGGTCATTCACCTTTTCCGTCGCTCGGTTAGTAAAAAAAAGTTGTGAAGGAATAAACTATTGAAGAAAATCAAAATTAATGTTACAGAATAATTTCACAATTTATTCATCAGTTAACACGGGACTAGCTAACGAATACAGAGAAGCCATTATTTTGAAAAATTGCGGTATTTGCTCATTAAAATTGTATTGTTTTTTGAATAAAAATTCGGCCAAATAATACATATAATGCTCTCGTGATATGCTAAAACGAGGTAAAGCAGCACGCATATCACGCCACAATCTTTCAATATTCTGCGTATGTATGTACACCTGTTGTGGGATCTACAAAATTCTGCGAATGATTAACTGTCCGATGTATATAATTCAATTCATTTAACGAACTGTATCCTTTCCAACAATCACTATGGATTATCGTGCCAGGTGCAATGTGTTGTTAAATAATCGTAGCTAATGTCGCTGCAGAACGATCTTCTAACGGAACAACAAATAATCGACCACTGTTTCGTTCAATGGCATCAAAAATCCACTGGCCACGAATTATTCGTCCACGATTCTATTTTCGTCGACTAATCTTAGCTTCGTCAACTAATCTTAGCTTCGTCAACTTCTACTATAATCTCGGGACCGCCAAGTAGTTTCGTATCATTTTCCACCCATCGAGCTAATAAATGTAATTACTGCGTAAGTTTCTCTAAAGGGTTACCAAATTTATACATACCTCTCGACAGAAGTTAGTCCAATCAATAACAGATTTAGAGGACATTTCTAATTATTGTATCAAAAATCGATATCGCGGAGGTTGCATCATAAGAAAATATGCGATAAATCGGCATGTCTTTACAATGCCCAATCGCGATCGTGAAAACCATGTCCCACTAAAAGGGCTAATAGAGAAGTTGCATGTTTTCTTCAATCTCTTTCGACCTCGAATTTGCTTATAATAATGATTTGTACATTACAAAATAAGCGACTGCGTGCTGTAACGCAAATGTACTATTTGTTGACATCGTGGACATACAATTTCTCGTCGTAACACTTGTATATCACACAAATAATTAATAAGATTATTATAATCGTAAGTAAGATGGAGAAAATCGTGTAGCAACATGTTCACTGCTAGATCAGAAGACTAACTGCTAGTTATAATGCTTGAATAACATGAATATGACAATACGTTATTTTTTCAATGTTATTCTAGGTCAGAATCCTATGGAAAGATCAAAACATGTAAATATTATCAGGGCCGTCGTGTTGGCCGTAAGCGCCCGGAGCAAGATTCGGTTATTATTTACTTTTAGAGGAGTGTCACGAACGGCGCCTCCGCCTGACGCTAGTCACTGTCCGTGGACGGGAAAATTTTTCGCCTTTTCATCTCCGACTCTCTTCACCGTCGCTTGACGCTCCGAGGAAGGCACATTATTCAACAACGGCACTTGAAAACATTCGGACCGGATCGTTAAAACTAATCTTTAATTATAAAGAATTATTTAAAGTCTTACCTTCCTTTGTTAATTAATGACACGTAATCGTACCGACAGTAGCCAGACCTCTCTTGCTATCGATTATGTTAGTCCTGAAAAAGAGAAAGAAAATATTAATTTATATTGTGAAATACTTACCTTTTTGCGTTGAAGTATCCGAATCTCAATCGCTGTACCTGAAACATAAAAAAAAATAACAGATATATATTTGAGGAAAAATTACAAGTAAATAAAATATTATATATAACTATTATACTCTCTAGAGATAAGTATAAAACAATAAGTTACTGTGCAAGTTATAGAATAGAATATACTAAGTTAAAGAAAAGCGACAAGCCTAATAATCAACAAACATACATATACACATTTATACATTTATACATGCTTATATTATACAGTTCAGTATATATGCACATATATATATATATGTATATACCCATGAGAAATCATTAGTATGTCAAATTGCAACCCAAATGAGAGCTCATAGTGTAAAAATAGTGAGACACAAAGACTATGAAACAAGACACAAGTTTAATTAAATTATATTTAATATGAATTAAAATAATAACATTTAAAGAAACGTTAATTACATTGATAAAAATTGTTAAAAAAAGGATATGAACGCTATAGGCACTTTCGCGACACCCGGTATATACAATGCACTGCATCTGTATACATTCAGATACAATATAAAACTATTCTAGGCCACTTTTATAATATCAATCGTCATCTAATTCATTAAAAACGGTAAAGTCTACGAACTACGAAATTCACTATATATACACTTTCAAATAATCATAACTTTTATTTACATTGATTGAAACGAGCTCAACTTAATATTTTATAATGATTTGAACATTTTTTTACAAGAAAATGGTGTATAAACAATAATAAGAACTGTTGGAACAAAAATCAGCATACCCCCCACGTTCTCTCAAAAACTCAGTAAAATGACACATTTTTCACACATAAAAATTAATATCTCTCAAAATATTTGAATGCAATAGTTGAGTCTTGTTTTCTTAGTACAGAGCCACTATACCAACACTCCGGACCGTTAGAATTACCATTCAGACGTGAATTTACAAAAATCACATAAAATAGTTTGAAATATACAACGCTTCGAAGTTGTTGAAACCAGATTTTCAACCATTCTTGTTACGGCTCGTGTAGACTTCCGATGATAGTTAGACCAAAATTCTCTTTACAGCCATATTCTGCCTTTCTTCTAGTTCCTAGATTTTCTTGTTTAGACCGCCTAACATTAATTTAACATTTGCACCTATCACATAGCAAAACTCTGATTTTTGACATTTTAACATAATATAAAAATCAATATATTATATTCTAACTTGTATCAAGGTACTTCTGTTAACAAATTATGGTATAAAATCACCTTGTCCAGTTATCTAAACATAAATTGGCATAAACAATCATCTCTATACAGGGTGACTCAAAAATACTTGTACACAAATTGCTATTTTTACTTATGCTTATATATTGATAACTTATATTAAATCTATGTGTCTATATTATATCATACTGTCATTGCATATTGATCTGCATATTCTCTTGCAATATTGACTGTGTAAACCTTTAACAAATGTATATGTGTATGTTATTATATTTAGTAGGGTCGCTAACTGCATACATATGTGTATATGTTATAAATTGCAATTTATAACTGCAATTTACTCCTGATACGTGCATATATGCACATGTGCGTGTGTTATATTGAAATGCAATTATTATTTTTTTGAATAATTTTGTTTTGTTATAGTTCATTGGTTGAATGCATATTTTAATCAAATATTCAAACTTATCTTAATTAATTCTTACTAATTCAATGAATGCATATACATTACAATTGATCGACTCAACTTTTGTTAATTGATATAATTAATTGACAAAACGCAGTATCGATTAATTAATGACGCTAATACCAGAAATAATTACATAAAAATTAATAATGAATTTTAAGGATAATGGGAAATAAGGAATATTAAACAAGTGGAACATAGTTTATTTAAAATATAAAGTAATTGTAATTTAAATAGGTCGAAACGTTGTGATGTGCACTTAACAATAAACAGAATTTTGCCAGTACGGTCGAGTGAAGGGTGTTCAATAATTTTTTTAATTGTAATTTATTCATTCTTTCAAATTCACAGTACAAGAGGCCGAGATGCCAATGTGATGACATCATCGGCGATACAAAAACATATCCCAGTGCGAATATTCATATTTCTCGCTCGCTTTTCACATTTCAGATACTAAAATACGCATTCAATTGATTTAAAACTATGTTTAAAATAATATTATAAATTATATAATTATTTTATTGTACAATGAGAATGTTAATTACTTTAATTTACAGCCAATAAGAAAAGAAGTAAGAATCGGAATTTCAACAGAGAATAAAATTTTATTATTGATAAAAGTTAATTAAGATTTTTAATATAAGAAATTTTTTTGCATTAATAGAAAGAACATTAAATTAAAATTTAATTTCATTATTTCTTAAAACTAATCAACCTTAAATGATTTTCTTTTTCTTTATAAAATTTTCAAAATCAATAGTAAAATATTTACAATGAGAATAATATTAAATCTAAAATATATTAAATTCTAAATTTAATTTCGAAAGCGAAATTCTTATTCTAACTCGCCGGCTCAAGGAATGCATAAACAAGCGTGATCACATTGTATGTCGCGCTGACTCGAAGCGTGCACGCGCCAGAAAGCTATCGAAGTTAGCCGAACAACGCCGAAGCGGCCGATGATCACGCTTGGGCAGAGGCAGTCTGCGTTAAAACGTCGTCCGAGTAAGAGCGTAGTTCGACAAGGAATTACTCCTGCGCCTTGAACGATAAAATCAGCGAGTATCTGGATTTGTATCGGCCTAATATTCTGTATAATTAGACGAGGGCAATATCTGGCCGCACCCACAAAACGAAGAGTCATTCCGAACGTGACTAACTCGACAAATCTTGTCTTGAGGGAACGTCCCTGCAACAAAAAAAAAGGTTGTGAATATTAATCGCAGTGAGTAAACTACAGTCAACCAGACGAAATATATACGTGCACATTTATACATATATATATATATTTCTAAGACTTTCTATTTTTGCTTGCCCACTTTTATATATACTTGAATACCTGTCTAACATAACCTGTAACTAAATCAAACATTAATTTTACAATAAATATAAAAATAGATATACAGGGTGTCCGGTAATAATCGCCCCACCCGTCGTGTGCAGGTAGAGCAGGTTAAACCGAATAAGAAAGTCCTGTACCGTTTTGCAATCTTCGCAATAATTAATGAGAAATAAATTAAACAAGATCAGCCAATCCGCGCGAGTAAAAGCGCGCGGCGAGAAAAGACAGCCCATGCGGGGGTCCAGCGTTATGCATTGCTCGTATTTATCCATTGTCCTTTGTAGAGTGCTCCTCCCCGCTTTGTCGCGTGCGTAGCAACCGCGTAAACATTAGGCTTTTATTTTCGCCGCGCGACAAAAATCACGTAAACAATAGGAGGTTTCTTCTCGCCGCGCGCTTTTACTCGCACGGATTGGCCGCTCCTTTTTATTTAATTTCTTATTAATTATTGCGAAAATCGCAAAACGGTACAGGACTTTCCTACTCAGTTTAACTGCCTCTACCTGCACGTGACGGGTGGGGCGATTATTACCGGACACCCTGTATATACTTTTCTCCTTTTAATTAATTATAGGGCTATATAAACTATGAAACAAAATAAGAATAATTATATGTGCACATATATATATACATATACAGTGTCCTGGACATACATGGTCTAGCGAATATAATAAAGTGCAACATTCTCAATTGAGGTGATTAAAAATTAATATAGTGATTGTTCTAATCGGCAGCTTTAATGTTTACAACGATAAATTGAGAAATTATCGACCAATGAAAATATAAGAGCACAGATAATCCATATATAGTGTGATCAATTTCTACATCTATTTTCTTAATTTTATTGAATGATATTGATTGTACGTTAATACTGATGAGATCCACATACAAATTTCTTTCTCTTTCGAATAACTACTAATTTCAATTGCATTTACAACATTTGTACACAACTTTACGCTACAATTTTCAAGTATGAAGAAATAATATATCAAACGATTAGAACAACCACCAAACTGAAAATGTTATTTTATTTCTGTGAATATCCCGTATCTTATATACATGCATTTATTCCATTGTGTTAATTAATTGACAATTTAAATAAAGATTATAGCTATCATGAAAATTCACATATCATGAAAAGGGAAAGACTGAATAAATTTAAGACACATTATTCTGTATAAATGTAAGAATAACAGGTGCTAAACGAAATATAATGTACAATTCACACCCGATCTAAGGGATAATAAGATTGTATTGACTAAGCAATCCGTACAAAGGAAAATACAAAAATATATGCACACTTGTAGTACACTCTTAGATAATTAATACATGAGTCAAGACTGAAACGTATGTGAATTCGCACGATACCATGAAAATGTTAAATACACATATATATGAATGATTATGAATTATTTTGATTATTAATAAAATATATCTCATGTGTTAATAAACCTATATATATATATATATAATATACATGCCAATATATACATACACCCCACCAAACACTGAATATAAATGCTATATAACATAGAAGTAACATATAATATAACAGATGTTACACTGTAGTAACATTACAGTTATATAACTTACTTTATTATTACAATATAACTGGGTTATGAAACTATTATGTTGCTCCGTTATTTATATGTTATAATAAATAAACATTAATATAACTGCAATGTTGCGTGTTATGTAACAACTGTTACGTTGATATTATATTGATGTTATACAACATAATGTAAAACGTGCCTCGTCGGGACTCTAACCTATATATATAGCAGCGCAATTCCGAGTTCGGATGTACGTCGTTTCTATAAACAACATAATTTGTATCAAGGGTAATCCTTTTGCTTTTTTAAGTAATCGTTTATCAAACGTTATATAAAATTATGGAAAATCTTTCCATATTTAATTAACGTAATGTTTTTTTAACTAAGTATTGGATAATTACCATTATTCTACAAGTTCTAGGTTATATCCTTAAAGTTGTGAAACCTGCATGTAAAATGTCATTGAATGCGTTACATTTATTATGCTCTCACAACTAAGGATAACCTAGAACTTCCCAGATAGCAAAATGATAGCAGTTTGCTGGCAGATTATTATATATATATATAGAAAAATATATGTGCAAAATTTTAATATATACATAATAAAAGTTACTCAATATTTATATTTTTTCCCTTTCCTACGCAAAAACATATTTTTGCACATACTAATTCCAGAAAAGATCTTTGAATTAATTTAAGCGAAAGCAAATGAAACAGTTTTGCTTTTGCTTAGAATTCATTCAAAGATCTTTTCTGGGATTAGTATGTACAAAAGGCAAATTATAAGTTAATATACAGTAACATATACGATAACAGTTACTCTATAGTTATATTACAATAATGCAACAAGTTATATTACTGCTTATATAACTGCTATATAACATTTTAGTTACCTATTATATTTATATTATATAACCGTAATAATCCATGAGTGGGAAATTACAACTAACATTTACGTTACATGTACCGTATATGTTATATTACCTGTTACATTTCGTTTTATAGTGGTAATATAATAGTTATATATCTGTGTTTGCTGGGTATATGTGTATTTAACATTTTCAGTTTGGTGGTTGTTCTAATCGTTTGATACATTATTTCTTCATACTTGAGAATTTTAGCGTAAAGTTGTGAACAAATGTTGTACAATGCAATTGAAATTAGTAGTTATTCGAAAGAGAGAAAAATTTGTATGTAGGTCTCATCAGTATTAACGTACAATCAATATCATTCATTAAATTTAAGAAAATAGATGTAGAAATTGATCACACTATATATGGATTATCTGTGCTCTGATATTTTTATTGGTCGATAATTTCTCAATTTATCGTAATAAACATTAAAGCTGCCGATTAGAACAATCTATATTAATTTTTAATCACCTCAATTGAGAATGTTGCACTTTATTATATTCACTAGACCATGTATGTCCAGGACACTGTATATGTATGTGGCGGCCTAGACGGCCCCACACAAGCGCCTGAACGCAGGCAGCTAAGCGAGCAAAGCTTTCTCGCAAGCGCCTGTGCTACGAGGCAGCGGTACGGAGCCGCGCCGCTACGTGGCGCAACCGCGGAATGTTTTCCCGCAGTTCAAACGCCGCTCCGGCCAGCATATAAGGCCGCGCGCAAAGCCGATGATTCAGCCACGGCACTGCTAGCAGAGAATACTGCAACAGCATATAGTGCCTGACTTTTTGGTCTAACTTAGACCCAGCGTAGTCTCACGACTCGCTAGCTCTCTTCCACAGCGTGCAGCCGGACAATCACATCCGGAGTTCACGCCGACCACGGTCACAACCGCCGCCACGATCACCCGGCAACGAGCGGAGCGAGGTAGCCGAACGACCTGCAACACCAGCAGGAGGAAGAACCGAACGTCACGTCCACTGGAACCTGCTCCCTTGGACGCTGACACGGCTAGAGCTGCGGCCTCCACGGTTCACCAGGCCGCCAAGGCACCTCCTAACGACGTGGGACGTGCGAATAAGGCGATACACCAGCCCGAGGGAGACCTGGGTCGTACCGCCTCTACTATCGCCGCTGCACGCATCTCCGACGCCACCGACATCCACGGCGACGCAGACTGCGGCACCGGCCCGCGTACACCGGGGCACACAGGCCAGCATCGAGATCCGCAGCGTCGACCAGGCTACCCAGTCGGATAGCTACTGGGAGCCACCGCTGACATCCGCGGCGACGCAGACGGAGACGCCCGGACCAGACCCTCCGGAACCTAGAAGCCACACACCACCAGGGCTTCCTCCAGCCAGGGAACGCGCAAGGTCCGCGCCAGCACCGACCGGTGGAACATCTCGCCGCAGTCGCTGGGGACCTCTACGGCGGACACGGACGAAGCCATCCGTAACCTACAGAGAGCGTAGGCTCCGATAAATCAGTCCTTCTTAGGACTACAACAAACAGTCCTTTTCAGGACTCACAAACGGCCCTTTTCAGGGCCACCCAAAAGATCCAACGTGAACATCTCAAGTACGAAGGCTGTGTTTTCTGCAGATGTCAGCAGAAATCGCACACCCACTGTATATAGTGTATATAGTATGAATAAAGAGATTCAATAACAGAATCACTGTACTCCTCATTTGCGGCTAGCTCACCTCCTCTCTGCGGCGTAATCACGCAAAAATACACAACTAGCGCTACATTGGTGACCCCGACGTTCGAAGACACTCGACTACATCGTAAGGATAGCAAGGATGGCGAAAGAGAAACCCACAATACCGAGAGAGCCGAGAGAGAGAACCATAGTAATCGACGAGGAGGAAGCAAAGACAAACCGGATCACCATAAGAATTCCACCATTCTGGCCAGAAGAACCAGAACTATGGTTCGCTCAGCTGGAAGGGCAATTCTCACTATATGGAATCATAGAAGATGAAGCGAAATACGCTTACACGTTGTCACGCATCGAAGCAAAACAAGCTCGAGAAATCAAGGATGTAATAACACATCCATCGACACAAAATAAATACGAGACGATTAAGAAGGCACTAATCAGGAGATTAACGGATTCGCAAGAGCAGAGGATACGACAGCTACTGGAAAGAGAGGAACTAGGCGATCGCAAGCCATCGCAGTTTCTTCGACACCTAAGTACGCTGGCAAGTTCCACAGTACCGAGCGATCTCCTAAGAACCCTATGGCTTGGAAGACTACCGCAGCATATGCAGACAATACTGGCAACACGCACTCACGATAAGCTGGCAGACGTAGCGGAGCAAGCGGACCGCATTCACGAGATCAACAGCAACAAAACCCTAGTACTAGCAACAACGGCTCAGCCAGTACAAACAGCCGGCAGAAGCACGTGGGAAGAGCAGATGGAAACCTTGAGCAAGCAGGTCGCTACGTTAACCACACAAATGACGAAGATGACTAAACAACTAGGCAGAGAAAGAAGCAGGAGACGCGAGAGAAGCCACTCAAGAAACCGGCCAAGAAGCAAGACGCCGAAACAGGAAGGCGTATGCTTCTACCACCGGCGCTTCGGACAAGAAGCACGAAAATGTACGCAACCATGTACATTTAAAGAAAAAAACGAGGAGGGCAGTCGCTAATGGCGGCTAGCGACGCAAGCCCAAGACTTAGCCGCCTGTTTATGACAGATCAAACCTCGAAGCAAAAATACCTCATCGACACCGGGTCGGACGTAAGTGTCTACCCACACGCAATGATGCAAGGCAGGCAGCAGGCTGAGTCATATGAACTCTATGCGGCAAACGGATCCAAGATCGCAACCTATGGATACATCACCTTGAAACCCAACTTCGGCCTAAGAAGGGATTTTCCATGGCGTTTTATCATCGCAGACGTCACACAACCCATAATAGGATCAGACTTCTTGTCCCAATATCACCTGCTACCGGACATAAGAAGGAAAAAGCTGATCGATGGGAAGACAAGTCTGACCGCGTCGGGCACTCCAACTAACAATACAGCAGAGTCAGTAAAGGCAGTCCACAGAGGAACAAAATACCACCAAATATTAGCCGAGTTCCCAGGCATCACACAACTAACGGGAACGAGAAACCAAACAAAACACAGCACGGTGCATTACATTAAGACAACCTCAGGACAACCAGAAGCATGCCGCCCACGCAGACTGGCACCCGACAAACTAAAGGCTGCAAAGACAGAGTTTGACCTCCTTTTACAAGAGGGGATCATAAGGCCATCCAAGAGCCCTTGGTCAGCACCATTACACATGGTACCTAAGAAGAGCGAAGCATGGAGGCCATGCGGCGACTATCGCAAACTAAACACAAGGACAGTGCCAGATCGGTACCCGATTCCGCATATAGAAGACTTCGCGCAAACGTTGCACCGAAAGAAGATTTTTACAACAATAGACCTCATACGGGCATACAATCAAATACCAGTGCACCCGACGGACATACCTAAAACAGCAATAACTACGCCATTCGGACTTTACGAGTTCCTGTACATGCCATTCGGCCTGAGAAACGCAGCACAAACGTTTCAAAGATTCATAAATGAAGTATTGCATGGGATGCATTTCTGCTACGCTTATATAGATGACATCCTCGTAGCATCCACTACGCAGGAAGAACACGAGGCTCATCTGCGACAATTATTCGAACGATTAGACGCGTATGGCATTAAGATAAACCCAGCAAAGTGCGTTTTCGGAAATAACGAAGTGAAGTTCCTTGGATACTTAGTTTCAGCGGAAGGCACAAAACCGTTAACAGAGAAAGTAGAAGCCATTCAAAACTTTCCAAAACCAGCTACCGTGAAACAGCTACGACAGTTTTTGGGAACGCTGAATTTTTATAGACGATTTATCCCAGGGGCAGCCCAAGATCAAGCGGCACTAAATGAAGTTCTTAAGGGCCCAAAAACAAAAGGAAAAAAACCAGTAGAATGGACTAAAGAGCTTGAACAAGCATTCCATAACTGCAAAAATAGCCTAACACGAGCGACGCTGCTAGCACACCCAGATCCGATGGCAGAATTTGCATTAACAACAGATGCATCAGACACCTCGGTAGGAGCCGTGCTACAACAGCAGACTAAAGAGGGATGGCAACCGCTCGCGTTCCTGAGCAAAAAGCTCAACCACGCACAAACAAAATACAGCCCGTATGATCGTGAATTACTAGCCATCTACACAGCAATAAAACATTTCAGACACATGGTAGAAGGACGACAGTTCACGATATACACCGACCATAAGCCAATCATTTACGCGTTCAATCAGGATCCACTGCGCAGCTCCCCGCGACAAGCACGCCATTTAGAGTACATAGGACAGTTTACAACAAATATTCAACACATATCCGGCAAAGACAACATGGTAGCCGACGCACTGTCCCGTATAGAAGAAATATACAAAGCAGTTAACAATGAGGAAATAGTGCAAGCACAAGAAGAAGACGACGAGCTACAAACAGTACTAGAAAAGACTCAAGGATTGAAACTGGAAAGAATAAAAATCCCCGGCACTGCAAAGAACGTTTACTGCGACACGGCCACGCCAATAACACGCCCATACGTGCCCAAGCCACTAAGACAGCAGGTATTTCAATCCCTGCATGGCCTGGCACACCCAGGGACCAAGGCATCAACAAGGTTAATCACGGAAAGATATGTATGGCCACAAATACGCAAAGACTGCAGTAGGTGGGCAAGAGCATGCATACAATGCCAAAAATCGAAGATCACAAGACACAACTCCGCACCACTCGGAACATTCAGAAGACCCACAGCAAGGTTCGAACACATCCATACCGACATTGTAGGACCGCTACCACCATCAAAGGGATTTAAATATTGTCTAACCATCATCGATCGATACACAAGATGGCCAGAAGCAATACCGATACCAAATATTACAGCAGAGACAGTCGCAGAACACATATATAAAGAGTGGATCACGCGTTATGGAACACCGGCAAGGATCACAACCGACCAAGGTCGACAGTTCGAAGCGGATCTATTCAAACGTCTCACACAACTCACCGGCTCAGCACACCTACGAACAACGGCATACCACCCAGCATCAAACGGAATGGTAGAGAGACTCCATCGACAGCTAAAGGCAGCAATCAAGTGCCACCAAACGAACGCATGGACGGAAGTACTACCAACAATACTGATGGGTATAAGAGCCGCACACAAGGAGGATATAAATGCCACAGCCGCTGAAATAGTATTCGGAGAACCAATACGCCTACCAGGACAATTCCTACAAGAGCAAGAGAGAATGCCACAGGGAGACACCAGCGACTTCGTCGAACAACTGCACAAGACAATGCAAGAGTTGAGACCAAGACTTAAACGTCATGGACAACCAGCCACGTTTATATTCAAGGACATGAATACAACAACACACGTATTCCTCCGGCACGACGCTCCGACAGGGACATTGCAACCACCCTATGATGGACCGTACAAAGTGCTAAACAGAGGTGAAAAGACGTTCAAAATACGAGTCAACGGAAAAACGACCAACGTCTCGATTGACAGGCTTAAACCAGCCTACACTCTAAACAAAGAGGAAAAAGATAAAACAACACAAGAATCAACAAACAAAAAGACGGCGACAATACCACACACCAAGAGCGGACGACAAATTAAACCACCAGTTCGTTTTCAGGCAGCCTAGATGGACCTTCAATCAACCAAGGGGGTTCTGTGGCGGCCTAGACGGCCCCACACAAGCGCCTGAACGCAGGCAGCTAAGCGAGCAAAGCTTTCTCGCAAGCGCCTGTGCTACGAGGCAGCGGTACGGAGCCGCGCCGCTACGTGGCGCAACCGCGGAATGTTTTCCCGCAGTTCAAACGCCGCTCCGGCCAGCATATAAGGCCGCGCGCAAAGCCGATGATTCAGCCACGGCACTGCTAGCAGAGAATACTGCAACAGCATATAGTGCCTGACTTTTTGGTCTAACTTAGACCCAGCGTAGTCTCACGACTCGCTAGCTCTCTTCCACAGCGTGCAGCCGGACAATCACATCCGGAGTTCACGCCGACCACGGTCACAACCGCCGCCACGATCACCCGGCAACGAGCGGAGCGAGGTAGCCGAACGACCTGCAACACCAGCAGGAGGAAGAACCGAACGTCACGTCCACTGGAACCTGCTCCCTTGGACGCTGACACGGCTAGAGCTGCGGCCTCCACGGTTCACCAGGCCGCCAAGGCACCTCCTAACGACGTGGGACGTGCGAATAAGGCGATACACCAGCCCGAGGGAGACCTGGGTCGTACCGCCTCTACTATCGCCGCTGCACGCATCTCCGACGCCACCGACATCCACGGCGACGCAGACTGCGGCACCGGCCCGCGTACACCGGGGCACACAGGCCAGCATCGAGATCCGCAGCGTCGACCAGGCTACCCAGTCGGATAGCTACTGGGAGCCACCGCTGACATCCGCGGCGACGCAGACGGAGACGCCCGGACCAGACCCTCCGGAACCTAGAAGCCACACACCACCAGGGCTTCCTCCAGCCAGGGAACGCGCAAGGTCCGCGCCAGCACCGACCGGTGGAACATCTCGCCGCAGTCGCTGGGGACCTCTACGGCGGACACGGACGAAGCCATCCGTAACCTACAGAGAGCGTAGGCTCCGATAAATCAGTCCTTCTTAGGACTACAACAAACAGTCCTTTTCAGGACTCACAAACGGCCCTTTTCAGGGCCACCCAAAAGATCCAACGTGAACATCTCAAGTACGAAGGCTGTGTTTTCTGCAGATGTCAGCAGAAATCGCACACCCACTGTATATAGTGTATATAGTATGAATAAAGAGATTCAATAACAGAATCACTGTACTCCTCATTTGCGGCTAGCTCACCTCCTCTCTGCGGCGTAATCACGCAAAAATACACAACTAGCGCTACATGTATATATATGTGCACATATAATTATTCTTATTTTGTTTCATAGTTTATATAGCCCTATAATCCTTTTGTAAAAAAGGCATGCAAAGTCGATTCTCGCAAGTATTGTTGCCGCTTTTCCGCGTTGCTGATTGGTTGTCTCGATTCGCGTTGTGTGTTATATTCGTAGCTTTGAACGCTAAGGTTAATAGTTTGACAGTTAAAGACCATAAGACAGTTTGATAGTATATAAAATATAAAATAACTAATAATAATTAATAATTAATAATTAATAATTAATAATTAATAATTAATAATTAATAATTAATAATTAATAATTAATAATCTTACATAAAAATCTTTTTTTTAATAAATAATATACATGCTATTATTGTGTAAAAGTATTATTAAAACAATTTTTAAAAATTATTTAACAAACATATAGATATATCTTTTTCATTAACTTGAAATAAAATAATATTAATTAATAATAAAATAACAATATATTTATCATATATTCATAAATAAAATATTTTATTCCATATAGTACATATAATATAACGTTTATATATAACATTTTATTCCAATTAAGAATTGTTTAATCAGTTTGATTGTTAAATTAATTGTTAAATTAATTGTTTAATCAGCAAACGATAAAATCCCAATGTAATAATAAAGCAAAAAACGCGATGAATATATATTCAAACTAAGATGAATGCCGTAAAGTCGAATTTTTTACGACAATCTTTTAGTTATCATCGATATAAAAAAAGTAGATTAGATTTAAATAGATCTAATTATATCTGATTAAATCTGGTTAGATGTAAAAAATGAAAATTAAAATCTACTTAGATTTAAACATATCCATTTATTTGGATCTATTTGTATCTAAATTATCTATCGCTACAAATATATTTAAATCCAAATTTGGATTCAAATATATCTGTAGCGATAGATACTTTAGATTTAAATAGATCTATAGCGATAGATAATTTAGATCCAAATAGATCTAAATAGATGTTGCTTATATCTAAATCTATTTGTATCTAAATTATCTATCGCTACAAATATATTTGAATCCAAATTTGGATTCAAATATATCTGTAGCGATAGATACTTTAGATTTAAATAGATCTATAGCGATAGATAATTTAGATCCAAATAGATCTAAATAGATGTTGCTTATATCTAAATAAATCTTAATTTCCATTTTTTACATCTAACGAGATTTAATTAGATATAATTAGATCTATTTATAAATCCAGTCTATTTTTTCCCGGATATTGTTTTAATGTTTTAAAATATTAACTTTAAAGATCGCATATGGTTCAACGTTGTTCCATTATAATATAATAATTGAAGATAAATTATGTATCAACGTTTCCTTCTTGCTTTTTTTGTAATAAAATCCATTCTTGTATCTTCTGTTGAAACTCTGCATTTGATTTCATCATAATACCAATCAAAATTTCATCTTTCCCTCGCTTTTGATTCGCGGCCTTTTACATGCTCTTAATTATTCTAATTTCTGTTTTTTGTTTTGAGACTGCAATAATATAAAATATAGAGTATAATTATATTGAATATAATTGTAATATATATTAAAATTATATATTAATTTTAAAATTAGAGTTAAAATATTAAAATGTTTACCTCGGCAGAATTCTGACATATTTTCTTTTTCAACGTATTAGATCCCTTTATAATTTCTATTAATGATAGGCGACCTTGAAGACGTACCACATCATTGATATCTTTTACTAAAAAATACGATGGATCCGCATTTGTTTGCATCGTTCCGGTAATTTTTACTTTGTCGCCTTTATTTATTTTCTTATTTTTATAATATTCATCTTCGTTGAAGTTCAAGATATGAACTTCAATTTTAAATTCACCGTCAGTCAAAGATCCGCAACCAATAGTTTTATTTAATAGAGCGTTATGTATTGAAGCAAAATTAGTCTTAATATATCCTTCGAAAACTATATGAACATTATAAAAAGATAAATTAGACCTTAATTATATTAAATATATACACATATGCGTATAAAATAAAAGTATATATGTACTCCTCACAATAAAAAAAATTGTTTACAAAATAGGCAAATTCTTTTAACAATTGTAACTTTGTTTCGAAAAATGGGAATTTAAATTTTAAAAAAGTATTTTAGAGCTTGAAATTTCTACCATCGAAAGATCTCAACTTTTTTTATTTCCTTCAATTCTGGTGTTTTTTACAAGTAGAAAACGACGACCTTAACGAAATGGAAAAGTCTCACTTTTTTGCGGACGTATCGCTTGCATAAAGATTTGAAAAGAATTTCTTGACTAAGCTTGAAGTTTTCCCTACAAAATCGTTTTTTTTAAGTTTAAATTTCGACTTTTCCTTCTCAAGTTATCGCGAATTGAAGAGAAAATGGTTATTTTCATTTTGATCGTTCATAACTACATTAAAAATCATCGTACAGGAATTTTGAAAATGGATTCTTAAAGCTGAATCTTTGCCCTATAGTGTGATATAGTAGCCGAATTTCTTTTTAACTCGTGAACTTTGTACAAATAGAAATAACGAAAAAATTCGCGAGTTTTCTCTTTTTTGTTTAAACTTTGATAAAAGTTACGTAAAGTGACTAAAAAAATTTTTTTATCTGAAATTTTTGTACCTCTTAATAACTCAAACTTAATAAAAAATTACAGACTTGCTATGATAATTCTTTTATAATGATTCGTATGTTCAAAATGATTATTAAGATGATGCATACAATATGTTAAAAATTAAATTTGACTTGCTTTGATTAAAAAGAAAGACAAAATAAAATCCGTGTAAAAAAAATCTTTTCTAATGTCTTTAGTAATTTTGGAAATGACGTGCAAGTTTGGATGCATTTTCTATATTTTATTTCGAGGCAGTTAAAAAGTTATGTTAGAAAGTTAGAAAGATTTTTCTGTCACGAATTTTATTTCTTCTTTAATTTTTAATCAAATCAAATTCTTTTAACATATTGTATGCATCATCGTAATGATTATTTTGAACAAACAGATCATTATAGAGGAATTATCATAGCAAATCTGTGATTTTTGTCAAGTAAGGTACTAAGAGGTACAAAAAATTCAGTCGAAAAAAATTTTTTAGTCACTTTGCGTAATTTTTCTCAAAGTTTAAACAGAAAAGATAACTCGCGAATTTTTACGTTATTTTCACCTATTTGTACAAAGTCCACGAGTTAAAAAAAATTCGGCTACTATATCACATTATAAAGCAAAGATTCAGCTTTAAGAATCCATACTCAAAATTCCTGCACGATGATTTATAACAAAATTATGAACAATCAAAATAAAAATAACTATTTTCTCTTTAATTCGCGATAACTTGAGAATGAAAAGTCGAAATTTAAATTTTAAAAAACGATTTTGTAGGAAAAATTTCAAGCTTTGACGCAAAAGTGTCGAGAGAATTTTTTCAAATTTTTTGTGCATGCGATACGTCCGCAAAGTGAGACAAAAGAAAATTTTTCATTTCGTTGAGGTCGTCGTCTTCTGCATATAAAAAATACCAGAATTGAAGGCAATACAAAAAAATGAAACCTTTCGAAAGTAGAGAATTCAAGCTTTAAAATTCTTGTTTAGAATTTGAATCCCCATGTCTTGAAACAAAGTTACAGGTGTATAAAATTTGCCTATTTTTTAGACAATTTTTTTTAATCCCTTAATTTTTGTGAGGAGTGAATTAAAAATTAAAATTGAGAAAAGATATTTTTCCTACCGACAGATGTTGTGGTATTTATAACATCTATAAATTTAACACGTTCTGGTTGTATTTATTTGAATTTATTAATTCATATTTTCCGAGATTATTAATTACGGTATTTGATTTGATTTGTAACTCGTATGGCACATTACCATTATTAAAATGTGCAATTTTAGGATTTCGAGCTTGTACACCATCTAAATGTATGATCTATAACAACGTATAATAAGGAATAAGTTATAAAAATCTTTACATTAATATAATATATAATTTTTTTTCTCTCTCTTTCTCTCTTATTTAAATTATTATTTAATTAAACTTTATGTAGTTACAAACAGATTGTGTTACGTTATAAGTAGGCAACAAAAGAGAAAGATGAATATATGAAAGCAAAAACGCATTTTTTTGTAAATTTAGAACTTCGTTTTTCTAACATAGAAGAATAATAAAATAAAATAAATACATCTTTTAATTTTTTTGAACTGTTTTGTTACAATGGAAAAAATGTAGATGTTAAAGATAATTTAGTATATTGCAAATGCGAAAACAACAACGACTTTTACAATTTTATGGAATAATCAGCAAGGTTTATGAATTTTTTATTACAATTATTTAATTATTTTTGTATATATCATATTGCATATACAAAATATATCGTAAGTCGCGTCTCATCTCTGGAGAATGAATAGATAAAATCAAACTAAGTCAAAAATAAAGAATGATAAAATTACGTTTGAGCTTTCTTTAAAGAGATATAATCAAATAATCGTATTTATAAAATAATAAAATAATAAAACAAATTAAGAACCATAATATAGTTCTTAATTTGGTTATTTAAAATATAAATACAGTAGCATCTTAAGATTATACTTTAAATAATTTTAAATATAAAGATACCAAATTACAAATACGAGTTATAGAGTTATTGATTTTAATAACTTATACCAAATTCAAAATTTTAGATAAATATAGTTAATAATACTTATTGAAAAGAAAGAGTAAAAGAAGAGAAAAAGATAGATAGAAATGATTAATTGCTTGAAAAATTTTTAAATTAATTAGATTATATAGATTATATTTTAAATGTTTCGTTTAACTCACGTAATTCGATATAATAAATGGTTCGATGCGTTCCACATCATCATTCCAGACAATACATTGTATTCTTCTTCCAGCTCCGTTGTTTAAATAAAACTTGAAATATTTATATTGCTGTTCTTTTCCCACAACTCGTGGAGCTTCTAAACCATCCACATAGCCTATAATTTCACTAAAAATTTAAATATTTAAAATTACAGACAAAATTTAAAACAAATCCATTATACAAAGTATTTCAGAACGAATGGTCAACATTTTTAGAACATGATTGCACACATCATTTTAAGCAAAAAAGTTATATATAAACATATGTTCTATTATGAATGGTTATAAAGATACAACGTGTTCTGGTGTAGTTTATTTAAATTTAATTTTTGGTGTAATTAAAATGGTTCATATTCACTTATGCCAAAATTATTATTAATTAATTGAAATTATTATACATTTATTATTATCATTATTCAAATATATTATAAGATTATAATTTCATCTAAGTGTTTCATAGAATTTGATTCTAATAAGTCAATAAATGTATATTCATTAAGATTGAATATATTGTATCTTTATATCCGTCCAGAATAAGATACATGCGTTTATATAAATTTTTTTGTTTAAAATAATGTGTACAATCATGTCTTAAAATATACTGACCATTAATTCTGAAACACTCTATGTATTATTACATCCACATTTGAAAAATCTAATATGTTATTAATGCAATATAAAAATACATATGTCGTTATAATTTATTTTAATCTAATATTTGTATACCAAATTTTAATCATGATATTTTGATCGTAATATATATATCATTTAAAATTTTTATAACAAAAATAACTTACAATAATACTTACATAGTAGAATCATAAATTTTTATATTGTCGAGTATTTCATTTGACGTTAATATTTCTGCATGGCTCAATTTATCCAATTCGGAAAATCTATCTTCCATACTAATATCTTGTACACTTGACGAAGAATGATTGTCATCAGCCTCATTAAGTTGTGACATAATTAAGACTATTCGAAAAGTTTAAATATAAATATTTAAACAATTTTGAATCTTTACACAGTTCTGCACGTTTAATGAAAAAATGAATAAGTAATTGTAAATAGTTTTCAGTTGCGTAGCAACGTTTTAACTACAGTGAATATTGGAACGCATTTGCCAGAATTAATAAATTTTCACGTAAAAAGAAAACTTTGTGCTTAAAATGATGTGTGTAATCATGTTTCCGAATTGGATAAATTGAGCCATGCAGAAATATTAACGTCAAATGAAATTATATTATATTTTATTATATTTCAAGTTTTATTTAAACAACGGAGCTGGAAGAAGAATACAATGTATTGTCTGGAATTATTATATTATAATGGAACAACGTTGAACCATATGCGATCTTTAAAGTTAATATTTTAAGACTAACGAGATTTAATTAGATATAATTAGATCTATTTATAAATCCAGTCTATTTTTTCCCGGATATTGTTTTAATGTAATATTTTAAGACATTAAAACAATATCCGGGAAAAAATAGACTGGATTTATAAATAGATCTAATTATATCTAATTAAATCTCGTTAGTCTTAAAATATTAACTTTAAAGATCGCATATGGTTCAACGTTGTTCCATTATAATATAATAATTCCAGACAATACATTGTATTCTTCTTCCAGCTCCGTTGTTTAAATAAAACTTGAAATATAATAAAATATAATATAATTTCATTTGACGTTAATATTTCTGCATGGCTC
>CAXASD010000029.1:27500-34389 GCA_963971435.1 Lasius platythorax | reverse complement strand
GTAATAAATACGCGACCTTTTGAGCCTCCGGAACTTTAAAAACTGTAGCAGCTCCTTCGAAACGTCTGAGCCACCGATTCCAATTCGTCACGTTCGGGTAAAAAAAAAACTTCTGTTGCAAAATTTCCATGTACTACCGTCTCCGTCATCGTGCTGCGATATTCTTAGTCACTTCTCTCGAAACTTCTTTGTAATAATGTACTCACGTGCTTCTACTTTCTATTATGAGACCTTTTTGCGCTCAGACTAAACGCAAACGAAACCAGAGCTTCCAACATGTATCGATCGTATATCATAGGATCCCATCCTCGTCGCCAATTTGTTATGTCCTTGCATGGATCGATAGAAAGGGTAGGTAGTGGTGTAAATGCAATAAGTGCTCCTCCAAAACGTGTATATAAAATCCTTTACTTATGACTATATAATTCGCCTACAAATCACTTGCGGAGTTCGGCTCCCCGACGCTTGTATATCGCTCCGTGTCTGATAGTCGAGAGAGCGAGTTCTCTCGCGCTCTCGCCTCGCTAGCCCTCGGTTCGATCGCTCGGCGCTACTCGCCACTCGTGCGCGCGCTTACATAATCGCGCGCTATTTAATCACATATGTAACAGCTATGACTAGCTTCAATTATGTGCGGGTATTCCAAGTATAACACACTTTGTGTTTCAAAGCAAGAAGTCTCTCTTACAATGCGTAAAAATAGATCTAACGATTCATCATTTAATTTACTAGTAATGGGCAAAACGTTATTCTTTACTAATAAAAAAGAAGGTATGACATTATCTAACATTTTTCTTTGTCTTTTTATGTCATCCTCAGTTAGATCTCGTTTTTCATTAGAGTAATCAATTATAATGCAATCGTCATCTTGCTCTGGAACAGCAACAGTGGTAGTACTGTTCGACAATAATTGTTTGCTATCTTCAAAACTACTTTCTACTTTTATGTCATTATTCTTAGCCGCTTGTGCTTCGATGACATACTGCGGTTCCCGAATAGGCATATTTCTTGCTACTCTACTATCTATTATTTCAGGAACCAAGCAGTCCTCGTAGAATCGTTTAAGCAGTGCTGACATTTTAGTTTCCCAAAATCTGTCATCACGCTGACAATCGTGTACTTCAATCCAAAGGGTGTCCACACAGCAAAAATGCAATACTTTCTTTGCGTTATGTGGAGTTGTCCCTGCACTTGGAAGTAGTACGCGTGTCTTTGTGTCATTCGAGTATTATCCATTTTATTAAATATTCTATGAATATAAGCAATCTTATTGAGCATTGCATTGATGGGAGACACTTGCCGCGCCGCATAAGGACATTTAATCTCAACGATAGTATCGCCTCCGACAATGCCGTCAGGCGTTGCGGCAAGATATAGGATATTATCATTGATAAATATTCCACAATCATTAATTTCTATTCCCAACTCCACCTGCAATTGCTCTCGTGCCACTATTTCTTTTTCTTTACCCCATTCAACAGCCGCATTCGTCAATTGAGGAGGGTAAAGAATAGCTTTAACAAGATTTTGACACGAAGTTGTTTCTCTTCTACTACAAACTTTTCCAAAGTTTGAAGCAGTGAGAAGATTTCGCCGTACGTTGTGCCACACCGGGTTTTCATGCTGACCCCGTGTTGCACATTCCAATACAGCATTATTGCATTGCTGATCTTTTAGTATTCGATAATGATTAGATTTCAACTGTTCGTACATATGACCTTCTATATCTGGTCGTTCCGCATTTGGTCCGTAATCTTTATCGGACGTAAATGTTTTAGCAAAATATTTTGATGTACGAACAGAGAGACCTAATTCTTTTGCCGCGTGTGCGCGTTCTTGATAAGTCTCAATTTTTCAAACATTTCTATTTTCTACTATTTTTGTATATGCAGGTGGCTCTTTACCCATAACACTACAAGTAGAACTCAATACTTTCCTACTATTAAATTGTACTACAGAAGCTTTCACGCGCGTTTTATAGGAGCATCTCCTCGCAAAATGAATACGTTTACCGCCAATTAATTTACTAATAATTCCATTGCAACTTTCCACGGAATTACTAGTAAATTGATATAATAAACTATCGGCATTTTCTATAATACGTTTCATTGCAATTTCAACTTTTAAAAATAACCCTGCCTTCTGCAATTGGGGCACAAGATTTACTTCACCTTCTTTTCGTTTGCCAGTACAAAAATATTGAAGGGAAGCGCAATCTTTATGCTCACCAAAGACATGGCTCGGTATATTTTGTAGATCTTTCATTAAATCTGCGACTTTTTGCTTCCAGGATGCTTCACTATTGCGGCGAAACGTTACAGCCTTTACGACAGCGTTACGAATTTTCATCACGCTGTTCGTAACGACTTTTTTCAATTTTGCGATATTTCTACTACCTTTACTACCCGCTTCGCGTATTTTATTACACAGATTGCGGAGAAGATGATTCGTGCATTCAATCTTCTCCACAACAATATTCGGGTACGGTGGAAAATCTCTCAATTTTTTTACTACATTACTATCTCCGTCATCAATATATCTACTATAAATTAATCCATGCATTTCTAAGCTAAGCCGGAAGCCTTCGAGGATTATATCGCTTTCCATACTTGTTAAACTTTGATTACTTCCCCAATTTTTAAAACATTTATGTTCTTTCGGTTTTGCAGAAAGTTTTGCTGCTCTTGCGCAAATAATGCAAAATTTATTTCTAACGCCGACAAATAAAACTTTTTGCGAATAATATCCCGTAATAATAGCTGCTCCGGATGGAGAATCATAACTACCGCTGCGGTAGGATCTCTTCATCCACGAGCCGCTGTTATTACGGGTATATGTGGAATACCATTAACAACATCTCTTTCACTTGCTAAACATCTTTCCTCTTCTCCAGCCATGCGCATTTCTTCTTCCGCAGCGGCAGCAAAGGCTTCCGACATTTTATTATGATAACTAATGTACGTTTTACTACTCATGCATGGAACATCCACAGCAGCAAGAAGTTCTTCGAGCTGCTAGTGACCAGTCCCTGTCAATATAGTACCGGCTACGATACCTCTATTGACATCAAATTTTCTGTCGTCTGTCGGTTCACTCCAAAAACTATTTTTGAAGTGACACATTCGACATTTGACAAAAAATTTGATTTTCAGACCGAAACGCTGCACTTGAGTTGTGACAAGATCAGTGAAACGACATTCGTTGATCCAGTGAGCGGACAGTCTCTGCAATTCAGCATAAACATGTCCGAAATCGACGAAGCATCGTCCACTAATTTGTACAGAACATAAACGTCCAGCGTCAATGTTCCCATCAACATGCAAAGCAATATTTTCAATATCTTCGACATTTTCGACATCTTCAACGTCTTCGATATCTTGAACGTCTTCTACGTCGTTGACGTCTTCGACATCTTCGATATCATCCATACTGCTTTGCACTGTAATTCCCGATTCCGTCAATATGCATGCAACTGCAGAATTTTTGGGAAATGTAAACGACTGTGACGTCAACGCATCATTATCTATCGCATTTCTCTCATCCGTATATGCGTGCGGCTCATTCATCGATAAACTTGTCAAATTTGTACAAAATTCACGAACGTCTGATAAAGATCCCATAGAATCATCATCATCATTGAAAATATTTTGTACTGATTCAAATTTTTGTGTCACGCATGCATCGACAGATGATTGGGAAAATGTATCCATAGAATATAATGTTTGCGATGTCGACGTGTCATCATCAACATTTCTCTCATCCACGCATGCACATAATTGATTAGACGTACCTGGAATTTCCGATCTTTTCTCGATAATTCTTTCTTCATTGATAAAAGAATTCTTCCTACTTATTTGTCGTAGCAAACGCATCCTCTTTTTCATAGAGATACGTTTTGCCGACCGACTTGTTATATTATGAGTATATTTAGACATAATGAGTGTATTATATATAATTTCTCATATGTCTATAAATAATACTAATAATATTACTCCAAACAACAATCAATAATAACATAAAAACTCAGCACTAATAAAGAAACACTCCGTACGCTGTACTGTTCTCTGACAGACTGCAGAAAACAATATACTTGAGAGAGAGAGAGAGAGAGAGAGAGAGAGAGAGAGAGATAAGTCAACAAAAAAATAACGACATAAAAGTATACTTTATTGGTCGCGCGATGCATTATTGCAAGTGATGCATTCGATGCAATCGAAACTACCTTTATGTTGAGCGAACCGAGAGCACGGTAAGTAATCGTTTTTTTTATTTATATAAATGTATTATGTATTATTATATATGTACATGTACATATGTACATCCTAAAAACATATTTACTACATGCAATTTATAAAATGTCATGTGAAGCATTATTTACATGTGACATTTAGAATATCTCATAAACAAGTTGTTGTTAATTAACCTCAACCTGTCAATTTTTTAATATATACGTATACTTATATTTATATAAGTATACACATATATTTTGTATGTATTTTGATGTAACATATAATGAAACATTATTTTTGCAGCAATACCGCTACCGCAGCCGGGATTACCCGTGCCGGTTGAGCACGTGCCGGTTGAGCACGTGGCGAACGAGCACGTGCAGATTGCCGTGCCGGTAGGCCTACCGGTGCACGGCCTACCGGTGCACGGCCTACCGGTGCACGGCCTACCGGTGCACGGCCTACCGGTGCACGGCCTACCGGTGCACGGCCTACCGGTGCATGGCCTACCGGTGCACGGCCTCCCGGTGCATGGCCTCCCGATGCATGGCCTCCCGATGCATGGCCTACCTGCGCACGGCCTACCTGCGCACGGCCTACCTGCGCACGGCCTACCTGCGCACGGCCTACCTGCGCACGGCCTACCTGCGCACGGCCTACCGGTGCACGGTCTACCGCCCAGGCAGCCCGGATGCATCATTATAATGCCTAGCGCACAACAACAAGCTGTAAGTAGAAATGTGTAGAAACATTTCATATATACTAATATAACTAATATAATAATAATCAAAATTAATATAATAAAATAATAATTCAAATTATTTTTTGTACAGCTGCCTCAGTCGGAGCGAAGAAGGCGGTATCGCCAACGCCGCCGCGAGCGACGGCTACAACAGCCGCCGCCACCTCCGCCCCGCGTTGCAATCACCTCCGCCACCGCCACCGCCGCCGCTTGTACCACTACCTATACGCAATCAAAATCAGAGAGGCCGGGGAAGAGGTCGGGGAAGAGGGAAAAAAGTTTACATTTGGAATTTGTATTAATATAAAAATATGGTGTTTAATGTTAAATATGATAAAAACATCATATTTTTATATTAATATAAATTCCAAAACATTTTGAAGCATTTTTTTCAATTATTCTATTTTATTCATTTGATGTAATTTTCATTGAAATAAATATGTACTTTTAAATTCTGATGATATACATTTATTCAACATTTCTAATATTGTTTTATTTTGGAGAGTGACCAAAGAAAGTGTAGCAAGTAAAAAAATGTTATTTTATTTTTATTTTTATTTTTTTCAATACAGAACAGCCTAATTGTAGTTTTGTAATATTATATTGAAAATTATTTGACGACAAATTGTCACATTACTTTCATAATTGCATCTGTTCCTGCAATTTGATGAGTTCTTTCAATTTTGATCTTATATATTATTGGTACTGTCTAATTAATAGATTAGAGAAGCATAAAGAACTTAAGATTTCATCAGATTGCAGGAACAGATGCAATCATGCAAGTAATGTTAATATTTTTTTACGATAGAAGCTTTGATTATTGCAGCATCTATACAGTTCATCAGTTGCGTTACCCTCTGCTCTGATGCTAAGACTGAGTGAAGATATTTTCCTATATAAAGATAGAATAAAATTAGTTCTATAAATCAATACTATAAATTTAATGTATTATGTATTTTTTATAGAAATTGTTATTTTACCCTATCAAGAATGGATAGATCCTTTGAAAGAGTTTCCATAAAAAGCTAAGCGTTGGAAACTTCATATTATTCACAATTCTCCATTATTTGTTATCTGCAGCTTTTTTTCAGTAATAGATTGGTAGTCTGAAGTAATAGCAGGTGATGCGTAAAGATATGAAATTATTGCTCTATTATGCAGAAGCATGAAGAATTTAAAAATATATTTTTATATGCATATTAAAAGATATATATCATCAATCATAGTCTAATTAGATTAAATAAAAAAGATGTACTAGGCGTAAACGTGATGCTGTCCCTTTCAAAGCAATTGGATCAATCAACCATTCTTTGGGTATATTTTTGAATTCTCTGGGCTAACTACACGAATAAGCAGACAGATTACTAATAAACGTTTGTCTTTCTGTGCCGTAGTAGATGACCTTCAGGAAATAATGTGCGATAATACAAAAAAATTACATGCTAAACACTATATGAATATCTTGATAAAAGTTGAACGTAATTCCATTTATTGTATTTATAAAAAAGGTTTTTATTCAGTTATGTAATATAAAACAAACTTTTATTGGTTTACAATATGTTAACAACACTTTATTTTATGACTCAATGTAATTTTTATTGAAATATGTATGTAGTTTTGATCTTATACATTGGTACTGTCTAATTAATAGATTAGAGAAGCAAAAGTACATACTTATTTCAATGGCATTTCAGGCCGTATGTCTCTACCGTGCGTCCGCGTGAGCAGTTCAATGGTGTGTGTAAGTGTACAGACATACACCACTACATAAAACCTGAAAGTTTGGCAACACTGCAACGAAGTTTCGCATTGTCACCGCGCGAGGTCTTCAATATCAATTCGGAGTTTGGCCGTGACTCCGGTCGACCCTTAAAAATAATTCGCAAGAATTTTCAGCGTGTATTTTCTCGCTTCTGAC
>CAXASD010000029.1:0-22500 GCA_963971435.1 Lasius platythorax | reverse complement strand
TTCACAGTCTTCAATTTCTACAGTCACTCTGGTTTCTGATAACGCGATGAACGCAGGGTTCATTTTCTTCATAATCTGATGCTGTATCTCGTCTTTATGCGCCATCAAACTTTGCGCATTTGTATATAGTATCAGTTCTGTTTCCTTCTGTAGTTGCTATTTAGCATCCTCCCAGCCGGCTCTCCTCTTCTCCTCCTGTATCGCTCTCTTGAAAGTCGGGCATTCCGGATCAAGTGCGTCATGTTCATCATTTATTTTCAAGTTGTATGTTTGAATCTTAAACATACAATTTATACATCTTTTCTTTGTCGCTGTACATTCATTCACATTATGATTTCCTGCACATTTGTGACATGTTTCATTACGCGCACAATTCTTTGCAATATGATAATAACCCCAGCATTTAAAACATCTTTTAATGTTAATGTGATTGAATGCAGGACACTTTCTCCATCCTACATTCAGTTTTCCTTTGCTCATCATTACTTCATGAGTCTCTTCATCAGCTTCCATTATTACGATACCTTCTTTTTCTTTTCTTCCGGATTGATTTTTATCATTTCTTTTCTCTTTAACTATTCTCTTCACTATTCGCATATGAATTCCTTCATTTTTCGCGTCAATTTTGTTCTGCTTCTTGATTGTACCTATTAAATCATCATCATTTAACGTCATTTCTTCCTCGCCAATATTAACAATTTTTATTTTAGGTTTCATCCTCGGTGACTCAGTAACTTTGAAATTTTCGCCCAGCTTGGCTTGTACTGTCGCCTTTAGTTTTTCCATCTCTTCTCCAGTCTCACAACCGAGAATAACTGTTCCCTTACTTCCTTTTTTTAGCTTCGCCTAGAGAGCGAGAGAGAGAGAGCGAGAGAGAGAGAGCGAGAGAGCGAGAGAGCGAGAGAGAGAGCGAGAGAGCGAGAGAGAGAGAGAGAGAGCGAGAGAGAGAGAGAGAGAGAGCGAGAGAGAGAGAGAGAGAGAGAGCGAGAGAGAGCGAGAGAGAGCGAGAGAGAGCGAGAGAGAGAGCGAGAGAGCGAGAGAGAGAGCGAGAGAGAGAGAGAGCGAGAGAGAGAGAGAGAGAGAGAGAGAGAGAGAGCGAGAGAGAGAGAGAGAGAGAGAGCGAGGAGAGAGAGAGAGAGCGAGAGAGAGAGAGAGAGAGAGAGAGAGAGCGAGAGAGAGCGAGAGAGAGAGCGAGAGAGAGAGCGAGAGAGAGAGCGAGAGAGAGAGCGAGAGAGAGAGAGAGCGAGAGAGCGAGAGAGCGAGAGAGCGAGAGAGCGAGAGAGCGAGAGAGCGAGGAGCGAGAGCGAGAGAGAGAGAGCGAGAGAGAGAGAGCGAGAGAGCGAGAGAGCGAGAGAGAGAGCGAGAGAGCGAGAGAGAGAGCGAGAGAGCGAGAGAGAGAGCGAGAGAGCGAGAGAGCGAGAGAGAGAGCGAGAGAGCGAGAGAGCGAGAGAGAGAGCGAGAGAGCGAGAGAGAGAGAGAGAGAGCGAGAGAGAGAGAGAGAGAGAGAGAGCGAGAGAGAGAGAGAGAGAGAGAGAGCGAGAGAGAGCGAGAGAGAGCGAGAGAGAGCGAGAGAGAGCGAGAGAGAGCGAGAGAGAGCGAGAGAGAGCGTGAGAGAGAGAGGGAGGGAGAGGGGGAGAGAGGGGGAGAGAGAGGGGGAGAGAGGGGGAGAGAGGGGGGTGAGAGGGGGGAGAGAGAGGGGGAGAGAGGGGGGAGAGAGAGGAGAGAGAAGGGGGAGAGGGGAGGGGGAGAGGGGGAGAGAGGGGGAGAGAGAGGGGGGAGAGAGGGGGGGGAGAAAGAGAGGGGAGAGAGGGGGGAGAGAGAGAAGGGGAGAGGGAGGGGGAGGAGAGGGGGGAGAGGGGGGAGAGGGAGTGGGGGAGAGAGAAGGGGGGGAGAGAGGGAGAGAGAGAGAGAGAGAGAGAGAGAGAGAGAGAGAGAGAGAGAGAGAGAGAGAGAGAGAGAGAGAGAGAGAGAGAGAAAGAGATTGCAATTTGCAATATATGTATATAATTATAATTTAAATGAAAGCGCACTCAGAAAATTGCTATAGAAAAAAATGTTCAATTCATACTTACAATCATTAAAGGTCGGAAATGACTTTGCTTTGTTAACGTATGTTCTTAGGAAAGCATTTTGTTTTCTCCGCTCTGAGATATCATCATGTACATGTACAAACATTACTGTACTCGTCGAAGAACTGTCTGATATTATAGATTGTTCATTATCGTCCAAAGTTAATTGAGGAGATGAACTCTTTTGAAAAACTGTAACAGTCCACAAAATCAATTATGCAAGAAATAAAAGAGACGGAATTTATATAAAATTAATAAATATTATATAAATTATATATATATATAAAATTAACATGGACAAGTCACTATTAGTTGGAAATTAAGTAACTTACTATTAAAAGAATTACAATTTTCTTTGTCTAAATGTGGAAAAATGGTATGCAATTTATTGAGAGGCTTGGTTTTCTTTAATTGCGATGACTCTGCGGTCACAAATTTTTCTGACATTTGTGTGTTACAGTCTTTAGGAGATGAATATTTTTCTTGTGTAACTAAAATGATAAAAAGACTAAGATTATAAAATTATAAAAAAGATTGTAAAAAGATTGTTATTAAAATTATAGAAACACAAAAATAACTCACGAAATAAGAATATATACATGGACATACATACCCTCATTTTGTGAAGAATGCTGCTGTATCGGACTTTTGTTTGATGTATTATGAGTTGATTTTAAAAGGTTTGAAGATTTAACACGTGACTCATTACGGGAGAATAATTTTCCAACAGATGTTTCTTTTTGTTGACATATAGCTGATGTTTTCATAGATTTATTTTTAAGAAGTATTTTCAATTTATTTGGAAGACGAGAATCTGGTGCAGGTATTTCACTACTTGTACCATGAGGGACATTTGATAGAGACTCATCTACTTCTTCATCATCTGATGAAGATGACATGTATCTTCTGTTCTTCTTTCTTTTTCTTGGTTGAGTATAATCTGTTTCTGCTTCTGTTTGAGCAACTTCTCCCTCTAGAACAGTTTTAGCTGCTTTGAGAGCAATATTGTAGGTACCTGCAAGTGAGAAAATGCGTAAAAATATAATATATATATATATATATATATATATATATATATATACTTAATACTAAAACTTATTTTTTAATAAAACAAAATGTAGTTACATTTTAAGTACATTGATACTAAAAGAACTTAATATTTAAATACAAAATATATAAAATACTCCGAAATAAGTTACACACTTACTGTAGTAATGATGAAATTGAAGATTATAAATATCCCAATCCTGTCCTGGACATCTCTATTTTTGACATGACCAAACAAGTAGTTTTAAGTTTATCTTTTTTAGGTGGATACTTGCATTTAGTATTATTATCAAATAACCATTTGGAAGGAATTACTTCTATTAGTGTTTGAGATTCATCACATGAATCATCAAATTCTACAACTGCAAACTGAAAAAAAAACAATAAAATATTAGGCTGCAAATCAATATAACTTGTAAAAAAAATATAATTAAAAAATAAAAATTCTTACTGGTATTCTACTGACAATGAGTGTTGCAATGTACAAGAGGAATGTATACAAATGTTTCCTCATTGTCAGGAAAAAGAACACATTTACAAAGAAAATGTTTAATTTTATAAGCCGTTCTGTGACTTTGTAAACGAGATACTTTCATAATTCCAAGTTCAGAAGATGAGATAGGAAAATTATAATAATCCTCTTGTTCTATAAACTTATACCCTATTAGGAAAATTCGATTCTGAGGTGTTCGGATGACATTGTCCAAGATTACAATATCTCCACAATTAGTTTTAAAACAGCTGTTTGCTTCGTTTTTAGTAAGAGTAACACCATGTAAGACAATAGTCTGAAACTGTTCTCCCTCAAAATGGTTATCTCCATTATATTGATTTTTCAACAAAATTTTATTGGGATCATCTGTGTCTTTTTTTGTAACAAACCATCCTTTGGTTTCTGCATCACGTCTAATTAATTGGTGTAAAGGCTTGTAAGTAAATCTCAAATGTCGTTTCATAATGCCCATAAAATTTTCATATTTAAAAGCACTAAATGATTCTAAACTTCCATGATTTCGGCATTCGTCGACTAAATGAATTAAACAATGAACGTTGTAAACAACGAAACATTTACCAAAAATCTGGGAAGAGTGCTTTATAAATTCTTTTAGAATTTCTTGAGCAGCATTGAGCATAATTGGATTTTGAACTAGAGTTGGACTGGACAGTATATATATTCCACTATGTAGAAGTAAGTAATTCTTATATGTGTTAGAAGGTAGCGTGTTCTTAAAGATTCGCACACCATCGTATAATAAGATACGCCGTAGTTCTGTTGCTTTATACTTAGATATTTCATAAAAAGATCGAGGTCGACGATTGAATTCCATAGGCACCCAAGGACTACAACCTAACATTTCTAGAGACAATTGAGATTTAGCTCTGTTATTAATTTTGCCCATTGTTACAATGATTCTAAAGAGAAACTGTAATCATCGCTTAAAAACTCCTGCATACACGAGATGCATCGGATCAAGCCTGAATGTGGACACCATTCCACATTGTAAATCTCGTTCTAAAGGTAAAGTGCTCTTATGATGTTCTGGTTGGTTTCTGTTTTGAAATGATTCATCCGTACGTAGAGGTGCATTATCACATAAAAACACTTGACGATTTCTATGTCTAACACCTTTAACTGTGCATTTTTCGCAGCAGAATGTACTGTTATGATTGTGAATGCCCTTAATAAATTGTCTAGCTGGAACATCTAAAATATAATTACCTATACTAAAAGTAATATTTTCACCATAGAATTCATAACCATTAGTAGTTAAATTTTTAACTTCTTCAATATAATCAGATAAATATCCTTCTAAATCATCAGGCTTTGAATACCCATACCATACACCGATTATAAAAGGAAATTTGTCACCATGAAGGCAACCTAAAATTGGCCAAAATTGATCATCTGCACTTTTATATAATTGAACACCATCGATATTAATATCTACTATAATTTTATTTTCATTTTGCAAATAGTCATCAGTTAATATTTCATCCAGGTTAACTTTTATACCCTTATACCACATTAGACCTTGACCAACTTCTTTAATATTCACAGTACGAAGAGTATGAAGAATTGTTTTATATGATTTTGGCAAACCAGGGAAAATAACTCGCAAACCCTGCTAAAAGCTTATCCATTTTTTTAAATGACACATCTCGAACACCCCATTCTGTTAAAAAGTTCAATAAATATGCCTCTATGTCATGAATAGGACGATCTCTCAAATATTCAATATTACATATAACTTCGTTTTCTGCTTCATCACTGCTGCTGTGTTCACTATATTCAGCATCTTCAATTTCATGATTTGGTGGATTATGTAATACGTCTTCTACAATTAAATCATTATTCTGAACATTATGGTTTTCTTCAATGCGCACAGCAGGTAAAACATAAGAAGGATTAGATGAATCTGCTCTATGAAATACATCTAATATATTTTCATTCTCAATCAATTGATCCTCAATTTCAGCTTCATGGAAACGTTTAGCATGGGCTTTAGAAGCCCTAGCATATCATTTTCTTTTCATAACCAGATCTGTAGCCCAAAATAAAATATGTATTAAACATTACAATTCATATAATTAAAAAGTAATTCATTTAAAGTTGAATATGCTACTGTATATTTTGTGTTAATGAGCAAAAAATCAAATATATTAATAATAGGTGCGTGCATGTTTCTTCCAAACAAATTAAGCATTTACCTTATTAATACTTATTTTGTGAAATGTTTATAGTATTATCCTACAATATGATATTACCACCTCTCATTGATAAAGAAATAAATATATACATATATTATACAATATTAAACATTTGAGATCACGTGTAATATAACCTATAAAAATGATAAAGTATTTTATTAAATAAAATAGATTAGTGTTGTAATAAAAAGAAATGTATCATAAGAAAAGTAGATAAATAGAAAGATAATGATCTTAAGTTAAATTTTTACGTGCAACATTTAGTAGATACCAGGAAAAATAAGTAAAACGCAATCGAGTCTTACCTCTTTCTTACACTGTTTCGACATTTCAATTATATTTTCTGCATGTAGACCTTCTTTAACAATTATAATAAAATCAAACACTTTTTCAAAAATCACGTTTTTATATAAATTCTGAACTCACTATATACAGGCACATGTCATCACACACGCCTTCAACGAAAATGTACAGTTAACTTTTGCGAACTTGCGAACAAGATTGTGCACATTAGGTTAGTCGCAAGTCGCAATGCATTCGTGATATGCGCTAATAGCGCGGGCGCGAAATATGGACACAACAAATATGTGTATTCAATAGCATGACCATACACTCTGAGCGCTCACTAATAAAAAATTATATAATATATATATATTAAAAATAATAAATACTTTGAAAAAATAAGGTATATTCCACACAAAAAATTATTAAGGTAAATTTTTAATGATAAAAATTATTATTATATTAATAAAAGAATAATAAATATAATTTGTCAATTTTATAACTGAAAAAATAATGAAGTCGCAAATTTAAGACGTAAGTCGCTTAAAATAATATTTTAATCAGCAATTCTATTTTTAATCAGTAACACAACTCTTCAGCGAACTGTAATGATATTTGAATATGGAAAACGTTAATAACCTTTAAACATCTTCATAATAAGCATATATATACACGTATACAGTCAAGAAACGTACATCACATTTTCTAAAAATTAAAAAGATCAAAAAAAAGTCAATAGAAAAAGTCATTTTTTAGTCATCTCCGATTTCGAGATTTCAATGATCAAAAAATGACATAAATTTGGTCAATATGACGTCAAATTGACATCATTTTGACATTTCTGTTCTCCTTGGGTATAGACATTTCAAACCAATAACATTTGACTGATTTCCTAATTGTAATATGATTCTATCTATCTCTTTCATCTATCTTTTTATTTATCTGCTGTTTTTTAGCTTTTAATAATAAAAATATTTGCTGTTGTTACATTTGACGATGACAGTACATCAGAAATACCAACTAATTGGCTTATCGATTCTGAGGATAAACCAAGTTGTTGGTGGCCACCTTCTAATACTAAAAACTTATCAACTTTGATATCAAAGCGCGTTGAACCGATTAAATCAACCTGATAAAGGCTGAATGTAACCTTGGGAAGAACTTATAGTATGAAAATTCATAGACATATTCATTATGAGATTATTAACATAAGTCAATAAAAAAAGTTAACCGCGGGCTTATTATTCATCATAGACACACTTGAGAGAGCTCGGAAAGTGGCAGAGGATTCTCAATATACAAGTGCAGATGAAACAGATTTAGGAAGAGGACGTCATAAACGGTTTCCAAACAAATCATTAAGTTACAGTGACAGAGATTCTAGTCTAGAGACTTTTCAACAACGAAATAAAAAGAAATCAGGTATTTATCACATAATTACTAGTATCATGTTAAAATTTACATTTGAAATAATAAAATTAAAATATTTATTACAGAGAATAAATTGCCCAATTTTCCGGAAGATTCTCAATTGACAGATGAATCGAGCGACAGTGGCCTTTCGAATAATAATGTTTCAAAAATAAACAATTTAAAAGTAATTCCACAAAGTCATTTTTCAATATCAACAAATATCTTAGAAAATGACATGCAAATAATTATTAAAAATTTAGATTGTAAGTAAAATTGAACTAGTAAAAGCAAATCTATTGAGTCTGATTCCTGTATTAGTTTTTTGGACACGACTGTCATTCGTTCTGATGGGAGGCTTTTGACTAATTGGTATAGAAAACCTACGTGTTCTAATAGATACATTAATTTTTATTCTAATCATCCGTTTAAATATAAAATGAACACCATTTATAATCTTGTTGATCGTGCTATTTTATTATCTGACGTTCGGTTTCATTGCAAGAATATTGATACTGTGAAACAGATTCTATCCAATAATTGTTTCCCAACACAAATTATTAATCGTTACGTTTACAAAAGACTTAATTTTTTAAAACATCGTGATAATGGAAATATAAACACAGATGATGATAATTTAGACACACCATTCTACATTTCTCTACCGTTCGTTGAAGGCTTGAGCGATGAGATTAGCCGGGTTCTTAAAAATATGGATCTTAATGTTGTCTACAATGTACCTAAAAAACTTAATACATTGATTAAGCGTGGCAAAGACAGATTGTCTATTGATAACAGGACTGAAGTCGTTTACAAATTAGACTGTAAAAACTGTAACGCTTCTTACATTGGCCAAACGAAAAGACATTTAGGTACACGTGTCAAAGAACATTTTAACAACATAAAAGTGCACGCAAGTAATTTTTCTGTCATTAGTAAGCATAAATCGGAGTTTAATCATGACTTTGATTGGTCTGCGCCGGTTATTTTACATAATGAAAAACATGTGAAAAAGAGAGAAATCGCTGAAATGTTTTTTATTAAAAAATTTGACAACACTATCAACTTACAAAAGGACACTGATTGTGAGAATTTAAACAATATTTATGACAGACTAATAAAGGTCGTTTAGTCGTTCTCAGTGTGTTTGACGGAGAGGTTGACATAATGCAATCTCGACACAGTGATTTCCTCATTTCTCGCAATTTATTAGCTGACTAAAATACTGTATGTATATATTTTCGCTTATTTTTGTTATCGATTTTCATCACGCTATATACTTTCTATAATATTGTAAAAAAATTTCTAGTTCACTCGATAAGGACCAAAACCTATGGTCGAAACGTCGTGATCCATTTAATTAATAAATTGCCAGTTTGGTCGATTCAACCTACGTCTTTTATTATAATATATTGTTATAGAAAACTTTCGTCTCAAAAATCGGGGGACAAGAAGCTCGTGATAATATAAAACGAATATTGGAACGAATATTTACAAATGAAGTAGCAACAAAATGTTCATGGAAAGGGAAGAAAAATAATTTTCGTGTGGATAATTTAAACTTGATAACAATAATGAAGTAAAAACTTAATGAAAAGAAGAATAAAAATATTATCCAACATGCATACACACACACACGTGTGTGTGTGCGTGTGCGTGTGCGTGTGTGTGTGTGTATATAAAATGACCGATTATATACAGGGTGTCCGGTATCAAACGGACCAACGCTCGTGAGCAGGTAGAGCGCAGTAAACTGAAAAGAAAAGTCCTGTACCATTTTGTTAAATTCGCAATAGTTATTGCGTTATTAATTAAAATATCTGAGCTAATGAGCGCGTGGGAAACGGTAGGCCGGAATCGGTAGACATGTAAGGTATGGCTTATTTGTTTATATCTCTTAGCAACAAATATCACGCGTCGCTCGTCGCTTGCTGCGTGACTCCACCTCTCGCTTAGAAAAGTAAGCCATCGTACATGCCTACCGATTCCGGCCTACCGCTTTCCACGCGCTCATTAGCTCAGATATTTTAATTAATAACGCAATAACTATTGCGAATTTAACAAAATGGTACAGGACTTTTCTTTTCAGTTTACTGCGCTCTACCTGCTCACGAGCGTTGGTCCGTTTGATACCGGACACTCTGTATATATGTATATAAAATGATCGATTATATACATATGTATATAAAATGATCGTAAAAAACTATATTTATAATACTCTGTTGTAGAAATAATTCTAGACACTTATCCAACTGTAAAAGAAGTAGAATTTGAAACTGAATGTGCCGATTGGTTGCGTTTTGCCAAGCAACGATTCGATTGAGAGAATAAAAAAAAAAGGATAAATTGAAAATTATTTTGAAGAGAGGGCTTCAATATCTACACGTAAATATATTAGAATTGGTATTGTGCTAATTTTCTTACTGTTAAGTATTCACATTAATTAATTTAATAGTTTAAGTTTTTATACTATATAAAACAATGCCAAAAAGTAAAAGTATTCAGTATTTATCACAACGCAGAAAGCGACAATTAATTTCTTTACGTTCAAATCAAATAAGTAATGTGAGTAATGAATCTTTAATTGAAAGTCTGCCATTGTCATGGTCTTCAGTTGCAAAAGTAAACAGTGAGTCATGTAATCATGCAACTGAGCAGATAGCTTGTGAACCGAATGTCATAACTATTAATAATAAAGAATTGACTAATCAGCTCAGGAATTAACGTTTAACATTGAAGATGTTAAAACAAATAATACTTGTAATGACAATGTCGAACAATGGTCGAATCAGAATGATTTTCTCGTAAAGGATGAAAAAAACAGTTTTTTGAATGGGTCCAGTGAAAATATTTCATCAAAATTAAATTCAAAAAACCTATTTAACGATTTACAATTATGGGCTTCAAATTTTCAAATGTCTCAATCTGCTATTAATGCATTACTAACTATTTTACGTGAAAATAATCATTTTGATCTTCCTAAAGATGGTAGAACGTTGAAAAAAACGCCAAAAACTATTTGTAAACAAATTCATTTTGGAAATGGTGGTGCATATATGCATTTCGGATTACAAAATGGATTAAAACGTTCAATTATTAGATACTTTAAAATTTATCCCGACGTGATTTGTATTCAATTAAATTGCGATGGAGCTTCTATATCAACAACTTCAACTAGTCAGTTTTGGCCGTTATTAGTTGTTATTGAAGCTGACTTTTATTCAGAACCATTTTTAGTAGGTATTTTTCATGGCTATTCAAAACCGAAAGATGTTAACACCTTTCTTCTTCCATTTGTTAATGACATGGAAAATATTGCTAAAAATGGTATAAATGTAAATGGAAAAGTAATTACTGTTATTCTCAACACAATAATCTGTGATGCCCCGGCAAAAGCTTACATAACTTGTACAAAACATCATACTGGATATTTTGGGTGCAGTAAATGTACTCAGGAAGGCGAATGGAATGGTACCGTGATATTTCCTGAAATTGATAGTCCTGTTATGCCTCGCGGTGCGAGTGCATGGAGATTCGGGATCGTTGCCGAATGAGGAGCTGGGGCCCCGGGATCGTCAGGGTCTCGGAGATTAATAACTCACTCCACGTTTAATTATTTCACTTTTTTATTCAATAAACAGTTCACTCTTATTCGCTAGCGAGTATTTATTTGAATATACCTTTCCGCGCTCGGTTAAGTTACATCGTTAGCGATTTGCTGCGCGTTAAACTTATGGTTATTCTATCACTCGCGACTTTGGCGTGGTAAGCGATTCCCGTATTAGCGAATGGTTAATTGATTGGTTATTGATCAGAATTGATTCACGACTGCCCGGCGCGCGTCTGCGGCGGGCCTTTTATTCCCTCGTTATTTCCGGGATTTTCGGGGACGCGACCAAAGTCCAAGTGCAAGCGAAGCAGGTTTAAAGTTGAACCTCTTCGCTTGCACTTTCGCAAGTTTTTCGGGCGATCGCGCGTGAGTTGCTGTGCGAGCATTCCGCACAATCAATGCCCTTTGATTTCGACATCTTTTATATTAAAATGTGGTTATAGCTTCCGGGCTATAACAGTCCTTTGAGAACAGATGAATCATTCATTACTATGGAACAAGAAGAGCATCACACTAGAGAGTCCATTTTAACACGGTTAAAAATTGGTATGATTTCTAATGTAACGATAGACTATATGCACTTGGTATGTCTAGGAGTAATGAAGCGTCTTCTTCACCTATGGACTAAAGGTCCAAAGGATATTAGGCTACCAAAAAATTCACTTGATGTATTGAACACTAATCTGTTAGCTATCAAAAATTTAGTTCCATCGGAATTTGCTAGACAACCAAAAGCTGTAGATATTGTAGACAAATGGAAAGCAACAGAATGCCGCCAATTTCTGTTATACACTGGACTAATTGTTCTAAAACCGATTTTATCACAATCTAAGTATAATCATTTTCTTGCATTATTTATAGCAATCAAAATATTATGACTCGAAATTTTGTTTTATTTGGAATAATTATGCGAACTCTTTATTGCGATGGTTTGTACTGGAATATAAAAAATTATATGGATGTCACTATATTACATATAATGTGCATAATCTTATACACCTCAGCAATGAAGTGAAAAAATTCGATTGTTTAGACAAATTTAGTAGTTTCAAATTTGAAAGTTTTATAAAAAAAATTAAAAATAGAATTAAATATACACTGAAGCCATTAGAACAAGTTATTAATCGCACGTGGGAAATTGATTCCTTACCAATTTCAAAAGATTATGAGAAAAAATATCCGATAATTCATCAATCGCACAGAACATTAGATATTTCTAAAGTAGAATATAATGGATTTATAATTTCTCAGAAAACTAATGATAATTGTTGCCTTCTATCAAATTCAACAATATTAATTGTCAAAAAGTTTTGTATTAAAAATAAAGTTCTGTACATTCGTGGCAATAAAGCATTGAAATACAAATCGTTCTTTACAACACCATGTGACTCAAAAAAGTTAGATATATTTATATTCGATAATTCTGTTGAATCTGTCACAGTTGAAGCTACAACTGTTAGTAGAAAATGTTTCTGCATGTCCTTGGATAAAAATTGTTCAGTAGCAATTCCTCTCTTACATACAGAGCAATGAAAAAACTTAATGCAATATGGAACATATCACTGTAATAAATTCTGTGTTTATATTGACACTTATTACAATTTCTTAAAAAGATTCATTACTCACATTCCATTTAGGTATTATAATATTATTAATAGTATTAATTTATATATTTCAAAATAATTCAAAGCATTTTATTGTGTGTACGTTAGTTTTGAAGACTGTGTGAAAAGCAAAATGCAATTATTTATGTTCTTTCATTAAAGTTTATATGTATTTTTAAATAGTTCCGCTATTAATAGTATTAATTTATATATTTGAAATAATCCAAAGCATTTTATTGTGTTAGTTTTGAAGACTGTAGTAAAGTAAAAGGCAAAATGTAATTATTTATGTTTTTTCGTTTAAGTTTATATGTATTTTTAAATGCTTGCGTTTTTAACTAAGATATAGGATATAGAAAAGAGTAATATTACTCTTTATACTGTGGATTACTGCACAGTTATCATTTAATTGTAATGGAAAACAATTTAACTATTACCAGAAATAATTTGTTTGGTTTACAATAAACAAAATTTTAATACAAATTATATATTATGTATATTATGTATATTTATTATAAACCTTTAGTATTGATGTAACTACAATGTAACCAAATGATTATTACAGCTTTATCACATTACTGTTACATTAATGTTATTGTAATATTAGAGTTTCGATAAATTTACAAAATTGTGTAACATAACTGTTACATAACATGTTATATTATATTGTTATGTTGTTGAGGCGGAAATTATAACTTGCATTTAAGTTTCTTGTAACATCCATGTAACATTACTTGATACATTGAGTTCTGTAATAATAATGTAACAATGACATAACTGTGTTTAGTGGGATGATGTCCAAATATACGAAACACTAAACGAAGTGCTAAAAGCAATGTAAAATTAATGACATCAGTACCTTTCGATTAGAGAGATATAAGTATGGGTATATTTCACTTTGACAGATATTATAACCTTCAAATGTCATATTTTCACAATTTCACACTTTACATTATATTTACCAGTATAAAATGCAATAAGAACATTAATTATATTTTTCCAAAATTATTTTTATTTCTTTCCATCTATTACAAGCGATGCGTATATTTTAAGCTAATAAACGATGCACGTCTTTTCGTGTCCAAAAAAACGGTGCGCAAGTGAACGGTGTTTAACTGAACGGTGTTTAACTGAACGGTGCTCATCTTTTTGTGTCTAAACGAACGGTGTCCAAGTAAACGGTGCGCAAAAGAACGGTATGCAAAAGAACGGTATGCAAAAGAACGGTATGCAAAAGAACGATGCGCAAAGAACGGTACGCAAGTGAACGGTGTCCAATTGAACCGTGTTCAAAATATCGTGTCCATTTGCAACGTGTCCAATTGTACTGTGTCCAAGTGAAGGCCACTCCATATTTTTTTACATATTTCTAATTTAATATAATTAAAATTATTTTTATTTAATACGACACTATTATAATTATAATTTTCTTTTTATTATTGTATTCGTTTTCCTTAATTGAGATTTTAATAAAAATTCTTATTTTTATCTTATAGATATTGAAAATAAGTTATTTGAAGAAAGCGTCCATTGGTTACAATATAATCAAGCTCCATAGTAGCTGGTTTTAGAACACTGGAATAAGTGTTACACTGTTCGTTTAAAAGATCTAAATGAATTTGAAGGAAAAAATTTATCAAAAATATTTGATAAGTGGCAACTTTATAAGCATCCACAAGGTTATCAGTTGATAGCTTTGGACTTTGGAAATATGAATGTTTCAATTAATTTTCATTACGACATGTGGTTTAATTTTTTTGTAACTATTAAGCAAAACACAAGTATTAACCATGAAAATGATAACATAAGTTTAATACAATAAATTGAAGACAAGAAAATTAATGAAGGTAAAGATCTATTAAAATACTATTGTTTAAAAAATATTACATATTATTTAATTTATTTAATATTTAATTTATAGATGCAAAAGTTGCTATTATTTTACAATTGTTACCACATTTAATTCCAAGAAAAGTATTTATATGATAAAAATAGCTATAAAGCTTCTATTGGAGCAGCTAAAGATAGTACAATAAAACATGCTAATGTTAGTAATATTTTGCATATATCATATGCTTACATCTAATGTTACTGGTTCTTGATGTGCTTCGTCTTAGATTTGAAACAAAGGAATATACTGAAACTTTGAAGATTCCTGTTCAACCCTACATTATAACTGTTGGTGATTATAAGAATGTTATAGAGACTTATGCAGGGCCGTTTCAAACCGGGGTACACTGCAACGGTGCAGTGTACCCGGGCGGCCGTCGATGTGTCTTTAATCGAAATAAAAACCGAAATAAAAAAGAAAAAATTAGAAAAAGTTTCGACCGACAAAGATAACCAAAATTAAAAAAGATCGCAAATTTACATAATTGATGACCTCTATGATGTACGCCGGACTGCGCCAACCCCGTTAATGCTGATCAAACCAAAAATAATCCTACTAACCCTTTTATACCAAATTAATACCAAACAACAAAATTCAATTCGACGTAAATTAATCCAAACTCCACAATACCCGAACAATCTCCACCATACTCAACCCAATTTCGAACCCAAACAAAACAATCAGATCAACCATGACGCATTTTTTAAATTTGTTATTGGGAAATTGACAATTTCGATTTATAATTTTTATTAATCTTGCTAATTGCACGCTAAATTTTGTTTTTTATTACCAAAAAAGTATTAATTAACGAACTGTTCCGACGCGACCGAGGTTTTCCTCGGGGTACGGAACTTGCTGCCGGGATCGTCCAGTCAGGACGCGAAACAAGTAATAAAAGCGGCGGAAATGTGAAAAGGCTTGAAGGAATTTGAATGATCACACTATTGTTTATGAAACAAAATGACATATATTTTAACTAGACAAATTGATAAAAAAATATAGTAAACGTTTGTGACTGTCGCTTATTATGCGTATCTTAGTCGCGAGAGCGGAATATCTTGAACGCGACGGCGGAGGACCGTGAGCGCGACGGCGGAGAATCTTGAGCGCGACGGCGGATTATCTTGAACGCGAGAGCGAATGTCTCTTGAACGCGAGAGCGGAAAATCTTGAACGCGAGAGCGAATTGATCTTGCATGGGAGAGAATAATCTACACCACGAAAGAATGAAATTTATCAAAGCGATTAACGAACAATTTGAAGAGCGATTACACAGTCACAAGAATGTTACTTTTATAAATGCTGAAGCTTTCTGAATTCAGACTGTGCGTTTTTCGTGCGATATCGGTTGCCTAAGCCTCCATCCTCACACCTACATGTGTCGAATCTCTGTATTGGAACCAATCAGATGTTAAATTGAACTCTATTACCAAATATGGTATTAAGAATCACTTGTTTGTGTTCCAATACAGGTACATCGTCACCCTGTAGGTGTGAGTCCTAACGCGACAAACAAAATTTCTTTCGGGCGCTCTACGTAACCTTCCGATATCAGTATCGTAACCGGATTTTCCTTTCCCCGGTTCTAATTAATTTCATTTTTGTCTCTTGTTCCTTAACAATGAACGAATGACAATTCATTCGGAAAAATGTAAGGCAAATTTTCTATTATCCGACTAACATGGAGTACAAATGTATATCGGATTTTTCATCGTGTGGTATATGTCGTCAACTACATTGTGCTCCCTCTTTGAAGTACCAGTCGAACTAGAAATCTGGAAACTGAATCACAATGGCGCTGCCCTCGTGATATAAATATAGGCTATTTGGTTTTGTTGGGATGGCACTCTTGGTTCTGACAAATGTTGAGAACATCGCGAACTGAGAATCAGTTCGTATCGCGGGGTGAGATTCCCCGTATGCGACATTGCAAGGTCCAAGGTATAAGGTATGTTACATATCTTATACATACGAAGTGTGTATATAGATGCAGCAATGCCTATACAGCACAGAAAGGTTGCAGAAACATTACATAAATATTTCAATGTAAAAATGGAATATTGCATATACATTGCGAAATGTTGCTGCAATGTTTTATATACTGTGACCGTGATTATTTTCGGAGATAATTATAAATATAATTAGTCAAAGGGTCGATGTTAATGACTACCGGCACACCTTCGGCGCGATGTACGTAAACCGAACGGCAAAGGGAGCGAAACAATTATACTATAAGCTGGGCGCCAGGCGCGAAAATTCGCGCCGTCGACAACAAACTTTACGAAAATCACGAATTTTGTATCAGTCGGAAATCGCGACGGACAATACGCGGCTATCCAGTCAACGGAATTGGTAGAGGGGGTGGTCCTTGCGGGCGGGACGGGAGAGAATCGAGATAGGCATTAATAAATTACACCGAGAGTTTGATATGGAAGAATACAATATATAACAAGTCGTATGTGAGAAAGTAATTACAAGTGAACTGAGAATGACAGAGAAAATATTATTGAAAAGATCTTGACAAAAGGAATTATTGAAGAGAAAATATATGGAAATAGAATAATCTAAAAGAAATAATAATAATAGATACAGTTCGTAATTTTATGGCCAGCTGTTTGTCGGCCGAAAGGCTTCTCGCGATCGAGCGCAAGGGTATCGAATTTCACGCGCGAGCCGAAAGTCAATTCTCCGGCGAAGAGTTTTACCGCGACTCGAGGCTTATCCGGGCCTCGGCAGCGAAGGGAATTCCTTCGTAAGCCGACAATTAACTTGCGCTCGCCCGCGTGTAATTATCAAATTCTCACAAAGTCAAATAAGAGATATAAATAGGCGCTTAGAGCAGCCGTATACGCCGCGACAATAATATTGGTCGATATATTCAATCAATATCGCGGTACGACTCGTATTACTGATCGGAATTATACGCTGAATGAACTGCCTCTACGACAGCGACGAACGTTTCCCTCTAATAACACGATAAATAACAATGTCCCGGATTTACACTATAATTCGGAAGCGACTAAAGAAGATATTAACTTTTACGCGACACATATAATTCCGTTACTGCACAATACGAAACGAACATACGATTTTACAGACGCGTAATATACAAGGCGGTTACGTGTACGAGCTCAATAATATCAAAGATCACACACGATAGCGAGAAAGAACAATTAAGTAATTAACAAGACGCAAAAATATTGACTGTCGGCGGCAAATGATCTCAGGAGAGAGAGTACTCACGCGGATCCGTCGGCTCGGATGAGTCGTTTCGCCGATCTACTGCGCAATAAATCGAAATAACTAAAATCGTGTAAAATAACGATACAAAACCTTACTTACGACAGCGATGACTACTGGGCGCGACTCATCCGAACCTTACTCGAAATTTTTGGCAGCTTTACATGTAGTCGACGTCAGTCTCACCGGCAGGAACTCTCGAAATCTCCTTCTTATCTCCTCAAGAAAAGGGCCTCCGCTCTATTCGCTCGCTCGCCGGACAGTGACGAACGGAAGGCACGCAGGAGACACGCCGGTACATTAATATGTAATAAGGCCACGTGTGGCGCTTCCGAATTACGCAGGGCCGTGGCGCGGCCTTGCGGGTCCTTGTGGCCTTCGCGCTTCCAATTAATTTCCGGCCTCGGAACGCACTCATTGCGGCAGCGTATGGTTGTATCCGGCCCTCCTTATTCTTTATTAGCGGATGTATCGGCGATCGATTTCCTCTTCGATCGCTTCATCTCGCCAAGAAATTCGGGCCCGCGCTTCGGATACAGTGCCGTAGCTCCTCCTCGGGGCTCTCGCGCTCCTTGCGCTTGAGTGGCCTTCCCCTCGATTGCTTCCTTCGTGCCTGCGAAGCGTAATTATTAAACACAAAGGGCGGCAGCTTCGATTCGTTGGTTAATTACAGTAATTCGGATTATTATTTAGTTATTCTTACCGGGCGTGCTCCCTTTTTCGGTGCCGGCCTTCCTGCGTCCTCGACGTTAGCGTTGCTCTTCTGGTCGTTCGCCGGATGAGATCCCGTCGACCGCATGATTGCCACCGTCCTTACGCTAATTTCTCGCCAAATACGAAACGCTAACAGAAAATACCCGACAACCGCGGGATCGCGTCCGATCCCGCGCTCAGACCGCGCTCTCTCTCCCTAAATCGAGAGAGCGGAGGCCCGCGCGACCGATCCCGGCCGGGCTTATCAGCCCTTGTGACGGACGTACAAAACGTCACGTCACAATACACATACATATATGTATATATGTATATATGTGTGTGTATATAAAACGTTTGGCCCAACGTAATTGATTAAATAATAATATAATTTATCTATTTTTTCATACAATTAATAATTTTATTTATATTTATATGCATATTGAACTCTACATTTTAAGTAGACAATGAATGGACAATTTTCGTTCATTCGCCGGATATTTATCTGTCCGATTTATAAACAATTAGTTTAATATCTGAAGTTGTTGCGTTGGGATTGTATCAGAAATTAAATTGAAGTAACATCTTTAATCTTATTAGCCGCTCTTTGCAAGCTTTATATAATTCTCATGACTAAAACTTAAATACAAGATATATAGCGTATTGCACGTCGCATAGCGGTAAACGAACTAGCAACTGAATACTATTTTTTTGTAATGTTTTTGGAATGTTGCAGTAACATCTCTCATGAAATATTACAATGACATGTTTCTGTAATGTCTCTACAATATTACGTCGCAAATTGCATTTTAACAATGCTGCAATGTAATTGAAATGTTCTATGCTGTATGGGCGTAAATAATGTAAACATCACGATTTCTAGATGTCCGACCGAAAAACGAAACGTTTGTCAGGAGCTGAATACAGAAAACGAAAGCTTCAAAGAGATGCAGAATCACGCAAAAATAAGGGAGCAATAAACAAATTTTTGTTTGCCAACGATCAACAGGCAGAAATACTAAGCTCATCAATAATGATTGACACGGAAAGATTACCAGCTGAATGTACGCACGACAAAGAAGCTCCAGACGGAAACGATACAAGAATGAAAGGTGAAGATAAAGCTCGAGATGAAATTGTAATGCAGATTACTGAGACAATGAATGAACACACACTGGCGACATAAATATTATCTGTGACGGAAAAATTTCTAGTGACAATCGAGCTAAGTGGCCATCGCAATTATCGAATGACATACAATATCTCGTACAAAATAAGCCCAATTGTGGAAAACAGTTGTCATATCCCAAAGATAATAATGCCAGATCGTTCTCCGATACTTATTTCACGTTTCACGCACGTTTAAAAACGGTGAAACATGCGACAGAAGCTGGCTCTGTACTCCTTCACGCCTTCACAAAACAGGATTTTTTGCTTTTGTTTTAAACTATTTGCGAATTGTAACATTACTTTAGGTAACGACGGTTTTTGTGATTAGCAACACGCATCTCTTGACACGCGTCACTTGTCAAGACATGAGAAAGAACAAAACGTATCAGAACATATAAGTTCAGAACATATAAAAAATTTCAAAAAGTGGACTGATCTGACCGTAGCGTTCAAAACGGAAAGAACAATAGACCAACATGAGCTGCGTATACTTCAGACAGAACGAAAACATTGGTACTCTGTAATTGAGCGTATCCTGCATGTCGTGAAATTCCTAGCTGATGACGTTAGAGCAGCGAGGATGAGGAATGGACGAGAGTAAATAACAAATTTACTTAGAACTGTAACTTTAATGAACGTATGCTTGAAAAGGTTCTCTCTCAACTAACTTGTGTGCTCACATAGTCATAGAGCATAAAAAAACATATAAGAAAGTAAACTCAAACTTTTAGAACATGGAATATAGAATATATAGAGAGAGGTTATACATTGCTCAATCTAACACTAGCTAAACAGAATTTAGCTTTCCGTGGATCTTTAAGTAAACTGTTTGAACCGGATAATGCCAAATTCTTGAAAGTTATAGAAATGATATCTCAGTTCGATCCGATAATGTCAGAACATAATCTTAGGATACAGAGAAAAAACGACGAAAGTGTACCTACGTATTTAGGTAATATCATCCAGAACAAGGTAATTTCTCTCGCTGCAGATAATATACGATCAACAATATTGAATACGCGAGATAGTCAAAGTATTTTTCTGTGGAATCCTTGATTGCACGCCAGACGTAAGTCATGTAGAACAAATTACCGTGATCGTTTCATAGTTGTAAATGCGGACACAAGAACGTACGATACTAACGAACACTTCCTTGGATTTCATCCCATCAACGATTCCACCGGAGAAGATTTAACATTTCTTCTTAAAATTCTCGAAGATTACAACTTAAACATTCAATAATAATTAATTTTTTGTATCGCTAGTAATTTATAAATCAAAGGTATCTTTATATAAATTCGACCAAAATACTAGCTATAAACTTGTTTATTTATTACGACGTTTTGACCATCGGTTTTGGTCCTTTTCAAGTACAACTGTAATAATTATCTTAATATAAATAGTTTTTCAATTGTTATTTGAATAATACAATATAAAGAAGATAAAATAAAATACATACGTTATAATGAAAACATCAATATCTGTCAATATTTCAATTTTCACAAAGATATATCAATATTAACTTCATCACAATTATAAAGAGAAATCGTTGTGTCATGTTAGAATTCAGTTAAACGTATGAACATTTTTCAAGTATCACTTTAATCTAGACGACCTTTATTATTTTGTCATAAATATTGTCTAAACTATCTGTGTCTTTTTGTAAGTTGATTGTATTATATGTTTTTTTAATGAAAAACATTTCAGCGATTTCTCTTTTCCTTACATGTTTTTCGTTATGTAATATGTTCAGATTTGTCCAATCAAAATCATGTCCAGTTTCTAGTTTATGTTTACTTATTACTGAATAATTAGATGTATGTAATTTAATATTATTATAATGTTCTTTAACACGAGTGCGCAAATGGCGTTTTGTTTGATCTATGTATGTAGTATTATTAATTTTTACAATTAATTTTATATACATCATTTGTTCTTTCGTTATTAGGTAATTTATCTTTGCCAAGTCTTATTAAAGTACTAAGTTTTTTATTAATTTTGTAGACTATGTTCATACCATTCCCACTCAATGTACTTTTTAAATTATGACTAAAATAATTAACAAATGATAATGAGATAAAAGTCGTTTTGTCATATTTTTTAATAATAATTTTGTGTTCGTCACTATTTTTATTGCGATTTTTTAAAATATTCCTTCTTTTTTGTATATGTTGTTTAATTATGTGTTTTGGGAAACAATTAAAAATTAAAATGTCTTGAACTATGTTAATATTATCATTATGAAATCTGTCATCAGACAAAGGAATTGCATGGTCTACCAAATTGTAAATTGTATTAATTTTGTATTTTGTAGGATGGTTTGAACGAAAGTTTATATATCGCCCAGACCATGTGGGTTTTCTGTACCAATTAGTAATAAGTTTATTCTCTGACCGAATGACAGTAGTGTTTAAAAAATTAATGGAAGAATTGACTTCAACCTCATGAGTGAATTTTAACCGTTGGTAGTAATTATTAAAAGTCGTTAAAACCTCATCCAATTTTTTACGTGGAATTATAGTAAAAACATCGTCCACATATCTATAATATACCGGGATTTTGAAACTTAATGTATTCAAACATTGTGTCTCTAAATCATCCATTACTATGTCTGCCAAAATTGGTGATAACAGAGAACCCATCGGACTGCCAAAGATTTGTTCATAAAAACATGTTCATTCAAACAATGTTTGAATACATTAAGTTTCAAAATCCCGGTATATTATAGATATGTGGACGATGTTTTTACTATAATTCCACGTAAAAAATTGGATGAGG
>CAXASD010000028.1:0-28067 GCA_963971435.1 Lasius platythorax | reverse complement strand
ATTTAACTAGATAGGGTGAAGAATCTTACAATTAGTCTTCGAAGCGAAAATATAGCGTCAAGCGGAGCGCACCTATTGTTATGTTTATTTTTAAAAGACTACGCATCCAATCGAATTTATAAATAAAAAATTAATTAAGTTAATAATAAGTAAAAATAAATTAATATAAAAAATTAATATACAAAGCTATAAATTAAAACCATAATTTGATTAAAATGCATGATTGCTTAAATGCTTGATACCTTAGTTCCAAGAATAAGAAAAAGTAAAAGTAATTTATTGCATATATGTATTTTCTACATTATATTCAATTAAGACTTATTGAAACAAATTGATTGAAGAAAATTGATTTCATTGGACATGTGGATATACGTATAAATACTTCAATAATAATTTATATATCACTGTATTATATCGTAGTATATATTAGAATGCCAAAACGTTACGCGCAGTTAATAAAATATGTTAATAAATTCATGATATTTCGATATTTTAGATCCACAATTATGGGCGTAGCATGGACACGCACCAAGTGAAGACGTTATCGGCAGTGCCAGAAAATGGGTGTGCGAAATAGTTCCAACTTTGAAAATGGGTGCGAGGGGCGTTTGAAGCAGTCCAGTAAAACGGTAACAGGCAAAACGCCGGCGTGACCCCTCTCATTCTTCTCTCTGGTATATATATGTATATATACATAGCATGAGCCGTAATAGCTATATACTATAGTTCTGTGTTATATACTATTATGATTCGAAAAATATGTAGATTATGTAAAAGTGTCATTTTCGTCAATAAATAAGGGAATTTACAAAAAATAAGAAATTAATTAATATAACATAATATGCATTTTTATTTCAAAACAGCGACGAATACATGAATTTAATTTTTATTTGTAATTGACCTTGGTTGTAACAAAATTCATATACTATACTATATTCATATAATTCATATACTTTAATACTATAACTTTAATACTATAACTTGTTTAGTTTAATTATTTATATCTTATACTATTATAATTAAAAAATCGAAAATGAAAATAAAAAATAAACTGAAAATAAAATGAAACAAAATCTCGTTTGTTTTCGAAATGTACCAATCGTATTAATATATAATATATGCCAAATTTGCAACGTAATTTTTCCTCCGTATGTCGGAAAAGTACGCGCAACTTCGTCGTGCTCGGTATTAATTATTCGCGGACGAGCTTCGATACTTCCGGTATTTGGGCGCCAGGTACGGTCATGCCGCACAGCTCACCGCTATCTCCTTAATCGACAAATCACACGACGGCTCAACCTCGGTAGCTCGGTATCATAATTTTTGGTAGAGTGGCGTGGTTCTTTTTCGCGAGGGGAAGTAGGCCTGAAATCCCGGAGAGAGAGAGAGGACCAACTACACAGACAACAACGTCACATATAAGATAAAATAGCGTATATTTCAAACGATCTTTACAGGGTGACTGGTTAACATTGTAAACTTAGCTTTTTAAATTACTAAGGGGGGGTAAATTACTTTATTCTTAGCCTTCTTTGCCTCCGAGGGCGCCGTGGCGAGTCGACAGTCCAAGTACCTACGTGGAATTCATGTATCGTAAGATTGTATCGAGTCACTAGTCACTATATAGTTCTTGTTTAAGTCGTTGAGTTAGAATTAATACGGTCAGACACGAGACGTTTTGTCGTCAATATGCTACCGAGATAAACGGTAAGAATCGAATATAGTATGTATTTCAAGAGGAAGTGACGATCTCCTGCTAAGTTTACGACCTTAACCAGTCACCCTGCAAAGATCGTTTGAAATAAATCTATTTAATCTAATATGTGACGTGTTGTCAGTGTCGTTGGTCCTCTCTCTCTCTCCGGGATTTCGGGCCTGCTTCCCCTCGCGAAAAAGAACCACGCCCCTCTGCCAAAAATTATGATACCGAACTACCGAGGTTGAGCCGTCGTGTGATTTGTTAATTAGGGAGATAGCGGTGAGCGGTGCGGCATGACCGTACCTGGCGCCCAAATACCGGAAGTATCGAAGCTTGTCCGCGAAAAATTAATACCGAGCACGACGAAGTTGCGCGTACTTTTCCGATATACGGAGAAAAATTACGTTGCAAAATACTTTTGTTGACTGCGTTTTGTGGGCTCTTTGAGGCTGTAAAAATGATTCGGCAGTAACAGCCCTTATGCGACTCGGTAGAATTCGTAATATAATAACATCGGTCGCGTACCTGGCCCGTCGCGCGCTTCCGCTCCGTGCGCACCGCTCCGTGCGCACCGCTCTCGACCATGCTGCTCTCCTCACCCGGATTCGCTTCTTCAGGATCTCTTCTTCCTAAAATATTTACGCTCCGGGGCCACCACCTCAACTCCCGATACTTTATCCGGAAAACGCGAGTCAGCGTAAAGTTCGCCGCTCGCTCGCAAAATCGCTTAAACCTCCATGTCTTTTCAACCGTTCCCGTCCGGGCGCGTCCGCCCTTGTGACGGGTGCGAAACGCCACGTCACAACTCTCCCCTTCCTGGAAAGGACCGAGAAGGTCTTGGACATCGACCCTCGTCGATGACCACCAATTCGACAACACTTCCCATCCGAAACTAGAATTCCCCTCTGCCAACTTGCCGGCGAGGTCCCGAACCCAGTCGACATTACGATACTCCCTTGAGTAGAGCCATTGCCGTTCTTAATCAAATGACGATCTCCAGGGAGATTTTAGGGTTTCAAGAGGGAAAGATTCGAACTCAAAGGTTATGAAAAGAAAAGAATACATTTATTATACGAAAGCGACAGCGTTGCGGAACACAATACAGCATCACAGTCTTTTCCCTCTTCTCGGTAGCTCCCGAGAGGGATTCCCCTATAACTTACTACGGGCGTCTTGGCGGCTCCGCATAGAGAGAACAAAAAAAAACAACTTACCGGTAAGCGGAACTAACAAAACAAAACAAAGACACAAAACAAAAAATTTCGCTACTTCATGGTCTCGGTATTAACTCGGTGCCTTTTCCGCCCCAAAGGGGGAAGAAGAAAAGAAAAGAAGAAAAAAAAAGATAAGAAAAGAAGAAAAAAAAAAGAAAAGAAAAGAAAAGAGGAAAAAAAACGAAGAGGATCTCGCGTCGTGGAGGTCTCCTGAGGGCCGTCGTTCTACGGCCAGGAGGGATACGGCGCGTGGCGCGTGTTCCGGCGTCGACCGTTCCTTTCCGGGTAGCCACTTTTTCCAGGGCCCCTTTCCTCTTGCGATGGGGCTTCCGGGTCGTAGTGGGGCCCGCATCGGAGACAGGTTCTTACCGTCGCCCCTTCACGTCCGCACCCATAGCAAAAATCCCTCTGCCGCGGGAGTGGACAGGCCGTATAGCGGTGTCGACCGCCGCAGTTCCAGCAGCCGAGCGGGAGCATCCCTATTACGGGTTCGGTGCCCCGTGGTCTCGGCTGACGGGTGTCTTCCCTTCGAGAGTCAGTCGACCCGGCCCTATCCGGCTGATACGGGGAGGTAGCCCGGTCCATCGTCCTCCTCGGCTGGCATGGGGAAGAGGCACGGTCGGTCGTTCTTTTCCTCTCAATGTCTCGGTATCGGGGCCCGAAGGTGCCTCTCTCCCTGGAGGTTAGATCGGCTTGATTGGCCCGATCGGTACCTGCCTCGACTATACGTACACTTTGTCCAAAGTGACGTACGGGGAGGCGTAAATAAATTTCCCCGTGGGCGTGCGACATCTCCGTCTGCGTCTCCACTTCCCGAGTTTCCGGGAATTCGCGGATCACGGCCCCTCTGGTCGTTGTGGTCAGCTTCCGGATCGTCTCCTGCACGTCAACGACTTCGGCCCAGAACTCGGGGTAGCTCTCTTCTAAGTATTCTGCTACGGGAGCATATTGCCTTAAAAAAAGGCGCCATATTTCCCTGGCCGCTTCCATCGTCTCGGTATTCTAGTCGGGGTCAGGGATATGGTACGGCTTTAAATCTTTTATATTAACTTTGCCCACGGCCGATCCGTCTAGGCGGGTCAACTCGTAGACAACAGAGGACAGTTTTAAACCAATGCGGAAGGGACCTTCATATTTCGGTGCCAGTTTCGCTGCGAAGTTTTGCGCGGCGGAGGATAGAACATGCCGCCTCCTCAAAACCAGCTCGCCCGTACGGAAAACGCGAGGTCGACGCCGTAGACTATAGTGCGTCGCCTGCCTCTCGTAGGCCCCCTTGAGATTCTCGATAACCCATTCTTGAACTATTTTTAACCGCTGCATTCTATCCGACCTAACCGTAGGGTCTGCTGCTTCTACCTGAGCCATATCGTTACCTCGGTCTCGCAGTCTATCCCTCGGTACTAATTCGCGGCCTAAATTCAAAAACGCGGGAGAAGTCCTTATTGAGGAATGCACAGCGGTATTGTACGCGAATCTAAAATCGGTAATATTCCTGTCCCATTCCCGGTGGTCTCTATCAATAAACGCTACAATCATCGTTTTAAGAACACGATTCACCCTCTCGACTGGATTCGTCTGAGGGTGGTACGGGGGAACTGTTGTGTGAGTTATTCCGTTTTTGTCGCTAAATTCTTTAATTACGCGATTCACGAACTCGGTACCGTTATCTGTAAGTAGAAACTTGGGAGTACCCCAGCGCGAAATAATTATATCTTCGAGAGCTTCTCGAATCTTCGACCCGGTCGCCGATCTTAGCGTTTTGCACTCGATCCATTTTGTAAATAGATCTTGAATGACTAGGAGATACTGGAAGCCAGATTTACTGCGCGGCAAGGGACCCATAATATCTGCCGCGACTATCGTCCAAGGAGCCTCCGCTATTCTCCGTCTCGCCCCCTCCTTCCTCTCCCTCCCCGTTGTTCCTCTGGAGAAACATTCGTGTGCAACCTAACCGATATATAGCTTTCTCAACGCCATCACTTACAAATATTACGAATCAGATTATATAGCAGAAAAAAAAGTAACTCGATTTCCATCCTATTTTCCCTCTCTCTCTCTCTCTCTCTCTTTCCCTTTCCGTCTGTAATTTTCGCTCCCTTTAACATCAGAAAATTTTCGTCATGTTAGCGGACTTCACTCAGCGGCCATATTGGTCCATATTGCGTTATTGACACGCAATTACGCTTTTACGCTCCCCCCCCCTCCATTCTATCAATCGCCTTCATCATGAACCATACACTTAGCGTTACAGCCGCAAATAAATTAATCGTAGAAAAGTTTGTTCTTTATACAAACGTAATATACAATATACATTTCTATCTATATATATATTTATATATATATATATATATATATATATATATAATATTGGTATATATATATTTTAGCTTTTTTTTATTTACTCTGGGTATTGTAATCCCCCCCCTCTCCCCTCTTGTCATGGACCCCGATATATTACCGTTCGGCGTTAAATTTTGCTCGGCGCGTGGTACAATGCGTATAATTCATAATTATTATAGTTATCTATGCGTAAGTGTGGTATGTCTAGACGATACGCTAGCTCGCGTATACCTCGTTTCTCTCTATCGTTCACAACGCGCATACACAAAACGTACAGACACGCACACTCACTTGTTTACACACGGTTACCCGCTCTTTTTTTCTCACTCTTTCTCTCTTTCTCGCGCATGTAAAAAGCATACCGACACGTGCACGCGCGCACTGCTCGTTCATGGAAGAATAATAAATAAAGACATTCGCGACGCGTTAAAACGTACGTAAGTTCGTCAAAATTCGATTATCGTCTCTCCTCTTGATTTAAATGCAGCTCTTGTACTTGATGCAATTCACTTCTCGCTCCCTCTGACACTCTCTCACACATGTCCCATCTATCGTCAGCGGGATCCTATATTCCTAGTCCAATCGCTTCTTTCAGTCACAGAGACACGTGTGGCGACGTGTGTCATCTCTGAAATATCGTCCGCTCAGAGCTCCGGCGTGACCGGGTCCAGCAGCTTCTTCTCCGGGTCCCTCGAGTCGCCGATGTCGCTGGTGATGGGATGATGCCTCCCGCCGCCGATCGCGTTCGGATTACATCGGCAGCCTTGTGCAGCGTGACGCGCGTAACACGACTCGCAAAGGGTGACGCAACCTCTCAAGGGCCAGTAGCACAACAGACAGGGCATCAAGAGCGTGAGGAAGCTCAAGCAGGCCCATCTGGAAGTTTTGCGGTTACCGGTACAGGAACACGGCTCATCCGCGCAGCTCATCGTCACCTCGTCGTCCATGTCGCTGGCGACGCCGCCGCTGCCGCCATCCGCGCAATGATAGAAGAGACCCTTGACGCAACACAGGCAAGACGCGTAGTCCAAAACCGTCTCGGCCGAGCACAGACACGTATTGTCGCAGAGCCACTTGCTGGGCAACGGGGGTGGCTCCCGGCACGACTCGCATCGGCATTTGCCGCAAAAGTCGCAAATGATGGAGAGGCTGGCCGGATCGTAAGTCCTCGCGCCGAGAGCGTTGGCCGGCTCCTTGGTGAAGATGTTCGCTCCCGTTGTATTCGCCGTGTTGGACGCGGCGACGGGCGAGGAAGCGTCGGTCGTCGTGGAGCGCAAACCCAGATTTCTCGCGCGACCGCGCGTCCGATGAGTCGGGACTACCGTGGCCGCCTCGTGACCTCGATTATGCTGATGATGATGATGGTGGTGATGGTGATGATGATGATGCAAATTTGCAACGTAATTTTTCTCCGTATATCGGAAAAGTACGCGCAACTTCGTCGTGCTCGGTATTAATTTTTCGCGGACGAGCTTCGATACTTTCGGTATTTGGGCGCCAGGTACGGTCATGCCGCACCGCTTACCGCTATCTCCCTAATTAACAAATCACACGACGGCTCAACCTCGGTAGCTCGGTATCATAATTTTTGGCAGAGGGGCGTGGTTCTTTTTCGCGAGGGGAAGCAGGCCCGAAATCCCGGAGAGAGAGAGAGGACCAACGACACTGACAACACGTCACATATTAGATTAAATAGATTTATTTCAAACGATCTTTGCAGGGTGACTGGTTAAGGTCGTAAACTTAGCAGGAGATCGTCACTTCCTCTTGAAATACATACTATATTCGATTCTTACCGTTTATCTCGGTAGCATATTGACGACAAAACGTCTCGTGTCTGACCATATTAATTCTAACTCAACGACTTAAACAAGAACTATATAGTGACTAATGACTCGATACAATCTTACGATACATGAATTCAACGTAGGTACTTGGAGTGTCGACTCGCCACGGCGCCCCTCGGAGGCAAAGAAGGCTAAGAATAAAGTAATTATTAACGCGGATCTCAACACGGGCCCCGTGCTTTCTGTACGACAATTATCTCGGTAACGTAAAGAATTCGATAATTGCAGACGAGCCTAGCGGCTCGGTAACGCGATTCAGGTAACTTTACTCTTACACGGGTCCCTGCTGAGTCCGCGCTTACCGTCGAAGTGGTGGCCTTACAATTTTTCTGTCGCCGGTCGTTGTCCTGTGATCCGCCGGGGTCGCCGTCACGTCGAACAGTGAATCGCGATGGGCCGGCGGCACGCCGGTAGCCTCACGCGGTGGCGCTGCGCGCGTGCCGTTCAGGGCCGGAATCGATTTTAACTTCGATCTCGATTTCTCTCTCTGGTCGCTGGCTCTCTTACGCCGTTGTACTTATTTTTTTCTTCTTCGCCCTCGGGAGTCCTGTCGTCGCAGAATTATGTTAGCGGCTCCGAACGCATCTCGGACGGCCTTCGTAATTGATTTAAGCTGGCCTTTTTTTACTGCAGGGATCCTCGCGGGGTGATCAGTCCCGTGCGCTCCCTCGTTCTTCTCGGGATGCTGTGTCGGGCCCCTCGGAGTTAACCATCCTCGTCTCGGGATGTAGGCGCCTTTTTCTCCTCCTTTTGCTGACTGCGATTCGTAGGCTCTCCGAGGCTGTAAAAATGACTCGGCAGTAAAAGCCCTTATGCGACTCGGAAAAATTCGTTATATAATAACATCGGCCGCATACTTGGCCCGTCGCGCGATTCCGCTCCGTGCGCACCGCTCTCGACCACGCCGCTCTCCTCACTCGGATTCGCTTCCTCAGGATTTCTTCTTCCTAAAACATTTACGTTCCGGGGCCACCACCTCAACTCCCGATACTCCATCCGGAAAACGCGAGTCGGCGTAAAGTTCGCCGCTCGCTCACAAAATCTCTTAAACTACTATGCCTTTGCGACCGTTCCCGGCCGGGCGCGTCCGCCCTTGTGACGGGTGCGAAACGCCACGTCACAATATACTTAAGAACTATTTAATATAATAATAATAAATATTATTATAAATATTATAATAATAAAATTAAACTTTATAACAATAAAATAACAATAAAAATCTGAAAAAGAAAAAATTGTAGAACTAATAAATCTTCGAAAGCCATATACATTAGAAAGAAACTGAAAATATAAATAAATGAAATCATAAATAGAAAATAAAATTACACTATAATGATTTAAATTGTTTTGTTTTTTCGTAATGGCCCGAAGTTAGTTGTATCGGTTTTTTCTTATCTTTGACATATGTATGTATTGAAAATGATAAAATATTTTTGACAATTAAATTATCACATCTATGATTACTACAGAATTCACTGCTGTAGTTGTTAAAAAATATTTCTTGAAAAGTTAATTCTAAGTTTGACTTATGTCCATTTTCATCACAAAACTTCAATAATCTATTGTGTATGTTTTGTACTAACGTGATCACCTGATTGCTTGGATACGTTAATGAATCTTTTTCTGAATATTCCTTAAAAATCGTGTACATATGATGTTGTTCTTGTTGTGTACAAAACAAATCGATTTGACATTTTAAACAATTTTCATCAGGATGTTTTAGCTTTTTTAGAATATAACCCGACACGTAAGAAAGAGCTTGGGAGGCATCAGTGTTTAATTCTTCGAAATCAACCCACTGAAGAGTGCAGTCGCTATTATTCTCTAATGATTCACTTTCATTCGTGTAAACGCTGTCACGAGCATTACTTAAGAACTTTCGAAAATTGTTCAAATTTTCGCAATTGTCTCTCTCACTATTCGCAGATTTGAAGACCGGTGTAACGAGATTGTTTAATATTACAGTTTCTAAGGCAGCTACAAATTGATGGCAGGTGGGATTAGAATTTGCAATTCCATGTTGACGAATTTGGCAAAATAAATTTTCTATTGGATCTTGATTTAGATTCCTCATATTTAAAAATTTGAAACCGAGTTTTTAATTGATGCCACAAATATATGACCGATCTGATTGTTATCGCCCAACTTTTTACGAAATAATATTGATTTGTGACATCTTTCCCAGTAGTTAAATCAAACAATTTCCAGTTAGACATTTCTGATAATAATCTACTATATAATTAAAAGTGAGGTGAGTTGTCTTGCAAACAACATCTATATCTCTTGCCATCATCTGGGTTTATTGTTGAACCATTTAAAGAATCGAAGAGATCATCTATAAGTTGTGCGAACTTTGCCGTTTGTATGAATTCAACTGGAAACAATCCGTTAACATTAGAGACACTAAAAGAATGAATAGCTGCAGCAACAGTATGACTTAACTGACGCGCTGCAGTTTTTACTCTCATTTTAACAAAAGAGTCTTGAAAATTAAAATCATGTTTATTTAATTTATAAAGCAGTTTAAAAGGAAAATTTTGTTCAACATCAAAAGCATTTCTAATGTATTGAAATTAAGCTACTTTATTTTCTGCAAATGTAATTTTACAACGGAGTAAGGCGTTTCGAGTGCATTTCAATAAATGAGGAACATCATAAATGGTTACTATGGTTTGAGATTTAACGACAAACGTGTAACAAGTTGGGTCCGTTTTATTTTCTGCGCACAATGCAGATAAAGCTTTTCTCTGAGTTGAACCCTGATCGCAAATGGTAGCTTTTACTTTCAACCCAATCTCTTGCAATTGCACAATAACATTTATTATGATGCGTTTTAGATTGCTGCTCGAGATTGTATTAGTTGTGAAATAATAAGCTATTACTTGTTTCCATGATTTTCTCAGACCACGTATCATAAAAACGAGAGCATGGTTTGCTGCCCTAGAAGTTCGACCCAATTCACCCAAGTCTTCAAAACCTGAAATTTGTTGTTTATGTGCTTCGTAATGAAAACCGTGACTTAATGAAACCTCGTCAAAAACTAATGTACATATCGGTCCAATTCATGCATCTCATTGGTTTTTACTTTTAGCTGTTCCAAAAGAAGTTTATTTATTCCAGTATCGAAAGGAATCTTTGATAATATGTATTTCAGAATACGCGATGATGGTAGCTGGAAGTACATGGACAGATATTTATAAACGCGAGGACTTCGTTTATAAATAGATAGAGCAAAAGCTTTATCTTCTTCTGTCCACCGTCTTCCAGAAGGAGTACGATCTACATTACGTAGCTGCGATTTAATAAAATGTTTGCTAACTTCGTTTAGTTTTTTTTCGATGCAATGAAATATATTAGTATCTGACATAGTTTTTAACTGTGCTAAAGCATTTCTTTCGTCACGCAGTTTCTTTTTAATTTTGGACAGTTGTGCAGTAGTTTTCCGATGAATCAAATACATAATTCTCTTTCGTAGTGACATCGTCTTTGAAGTAACTCCGACTTGTGTTAAAAATCCAGATTTTCTTTTTTTTGTAGGGATTGTAGAAACATTAGGTACTTGCAACTCATTTGAAGAAGTGCATTTTCTATCTGTACAATCTTCATTGTCACAGATGCAAATAGGCCCGTTTTCGCTATTATCTGCATTAGTCGAATTTAATTTTAAGATATTTCCAGATTGATTGTCGTTACTATTATGAACCTGAACATTTTGGAACATGCTATTATCATAAAAATCAGCAGGAGTTTCATCAGAAACAGTGTCACTATTCACGGAAGTATCACATATATTTATATTAACTTTGTTATTTAAATCGTTACAAATGGCAGATATATTAACTTCATTGTTATTTAAATTGTTACAAACGGCAGAGGAAACTTCGATATGTTTCGGTATGACATTCGGCTTCAATAGATGTTTTGTGAAATTAACAAAATCTTCTTTCTGAAAATGATCTTCACAAATGTAAAAATTCAGGCAATTAATACTGATATCGATGCCACAAATCATTTTCCATTTTGTAGAAATGTCGAGATTCTTTGGAAATCTATAAAAGCGTTTATTTACGATTCTATTGGCTTCACCTTTCGACCAATAATAGCTGTTGCCACATTTGGGAAACTTGCAAGAGTATTTTTTATGCAAAGGCATTGTTATATAAAAAAAGTTTATCAATTAATAATAATCTCAAAAGAAAAACGTTCAGCAAGTGAATGAAATTTGAACTAAAAGAAGTTGATTATAAATAAGTCTCTTGTGTTTCGACCTCGACCGCGGATTTACTCGAGGTTCGATTTTATATATGCCAGATCGCCCTGATCGGGGCGCGAAGCGCGATGCGGAGAGCGGAAGCGAAGGAAACGGAAGTAGACGAGATCGATGAATAATTGACAGAATAATATAACTCACAAAACAAAGTATATTTATAATCGAAACTGAATTACACACAAAAAAACTAAAAAGAAAAGTCTATATACAAAGCGAGAGTGAGCGAGTCGACCGATTAATAATTATTAATGTATATCGAGAATTACATACAGATCAGACGAAGTCCGTTTTATAAGATCGAACGGAAATCTTGCATCGCTTCTTGAGGAGCTGCGAGGACGCGACGGAAATCTTGCCGAGCACCTGATGCAGCACTCACCGATCGGAGATCTTGATCGCGACCGGCGGATATCTTGAGCGCGTCGCAGTAAGCGATCGCGACCGCGAAAAGACGGAAATCGCCGAATCGTAACAAAATTAAGTTGAGACCACACGAGGCGGAAACGATCGACTTATCGGAATCACTCACACTCACCGAAACACCGCAACAATAATTTTTGCGGTGAATTATTAAGTTTCGGAAGAATTAGATATAAAGAGAAAAGTGATGGTCGAAAGAAACGACGGAGATCGATCCAGTGGGTTGATCATACAACTGATTTCGCGAACACCGTCCGGTTTTTTGAGAATTAAGTTGGTCAAGAATTCGCTATTGAAATTGAGGTTTGCGATGACTGTATTTACTCAATTCGGTTTTACGCGACGACCGAACGTTGGCGCAGACCGCGCAATTAAATAGAAGCTAATTTTTGCGCGACGACCTTGTTGGCGCAGAACGCGGCGAGAGAAAATTCGGAGCTCACTTTCGTACGTCTGTATCACACGGTACGTTACGGAAGAAGGCTTATTAATTCGCCACGAGGTAGGTCGTTTCCGGAAGCGACGTGGAGGTGGGGATGAGATATGCCTCTTGGATCACGCTGATTGATCCGCTAATCGATCGAGTTGCGCTGTTGACGAAAATCCTGCGGTCGCGAATTCTGCGCTTGTCTCGCGTTGCGCAATACTCCGATTTGGAGTTTACGCGTGCGCTTTCACTCCTTCGGGACCACGCAAGGATCACCGAAGTATCGATTAGAGGATCCGTTCCGGGGCCTGACTCACCGCAGGCGCGTGTTCCCGGTCGCCCTCGCCAAATTAGTTAATTTCAACAAATTAGTTAATTTCAACAAATGTGAGTTTCTTAGAGCGGCTCGCCTCGGCACTCTTCTTAACATCTTGCAAATAACACAAATGTGTGCACACATCTAAATAAGCAGTGAATCCTACGTAAGCATATCACCTAAAATCACAATTTTGTCTATACCTAGATATCACATATAATATTACTTTTTTTATGACTAGATCTAGATTATTTTCTCTTCTCTCGCTCATCCTTGCATGTGTGGGCCTCCTACTAACTCCTGACAAATTCCTCCAGGCAAAATGTATGGCCTTCCTGTCCGAGTTGGTGCATCCATTTCTTTATTCATCTAAAACATACGCATTTAATTAATTTTAGTTTGAAATTTTTGCGCTCGAAGATCCACGAAAAATTGCTTCTTCCACTTTAATACAACGAACATAACCTCACTAATAAACTATTTCCCCATATCATTATTCATTATACGTTTCATGTGAAAGATAGTAACTTGTTATTTCTACTTACCAATACAAATTGTCCTCGTATGAAAGATCTTCTAAAGCAGTAACAATAAAAATCCTCATTCGGATTTCTCTTTTTATTTTCCTATCCGAATTCGTGCCCGATCTGCCATTGCCATTCTTCGGCTCGACATATGCGGCATATGCGCACGCATACATATCTTCCCCCGATCCTGCCTGGCACGGCGGCCATGTTTGTTTCTATGTTTTCGATATTACCTTCACCCCCGTGGTACTTCCTCTCGACGTGGGACATCCAACTGAGGAGGTACACGTCGCCTACCGACCAGTGGAGCATTCCGCCGCTCCTATCACCGCTGCCACCATCGCCAATCATACGTCTAGAGTGTGCATCGCAGACCTACCCGGCCACCAGAGTACATCGAGGGACCCAGTACTGCCCGCCTATCACCTGCGAGCAGAGCACACAGTCAGACTCGTCTGACTGGGAAGGTCACCTCCGATCCGCAGAGACACAGACGTCTCGCTACGTCACTCGGACACGGGAGCAAGGAACGCAGTCGGATTCCTCCGACTGGAAGAGCCAACCACGGCTACCCAGACTGAAGAGGTCGACAACAGCACGAAGAGTACCACCCGTAGCTACACACCACCGGGCCTTCCGCCAGCCTTACGTCCAAAGTGGGGGACGCCGAGATACACGCGCACGCAACCCTCCATCCAGTGGCGTGAGCGTGCGGTGGCACACAACAAGGCGGAAGAAGACTCCGCTATATTCTGGGCCTCTATCTAATCGGCCTTTTTCAAGGCACTGAAACAATCGGCCCTTTTTAGGGCCACTCCAAACAAAGCCAAAAATAATTCACAGAGTGTACATATTGTAAATAGTAAAATAAACGTAGTACATACAAAGATAAGTCTCCGTCACTTACGGATCTTCGGCCCTCTTCTCCAGCGAAAAGTGGGCAGCGGCCCACAATATTGTTATCCTCTTAGTTATTGTACTAAAATAATATTATATATCATGCATAATAAAAATAAAAACTATTGAACATGTAATAAAAATTATTTAATAATGGTTATATAAAATATTTGGAACAAAATTTTTCTTCATATCTTAAACTGAAAAATAACTGAAAAATAAAATTTGCTTTGTTTTATTTTATTTGTGCATATATTAATACATGTGGCACCACCATATATTTTGTTGACGACACTTGTATTCTCTTTAATTTCAAGTCGTCATACTCATACCATGAAACATTGGTAAATAATGAAGCCGTATAATGACGTGCACTGTTTATGTAATTGACGACTCCTCTCAATACATATTTGTTATCACCTATTGTGATGTTTTTCGCAATATTTTGTAAGCTATAGCTTCTAGTTGTAGCTTCTTATCCTATATTTTTTAAATAATTTTGGCTATAGTTCCGAAAAGCATAACCTCCGATTGTGCTGAAATTTTAATCAAAGCTTGTCCTTGACTTGAGTATAAAGCACCTTGAAGGATTTTTGCCGACAAGGTTTTGTTTGCCCTCCACCACCTCTCAAAGTTGCAAATATTTTTACTGTATATCTCCGAAAATATTGATTTTAGAGAAAAAAGTTTCAGACAAAAAATGAAGCTCTTGAAAAACTATACAAAAAAGGTTATATGCGTTTTTTACATAAACTCATTATTTTGGCTGTTATGTAAGAAAAATTAATACCCCTCTCAAAGCTGTAAGCTACGTGCCCTACGGGGGTAGTCCTACAGGCTAGCATCTATTCTTTGGTGGTTATGTATATTTTTTTTAATATTTCAATTTTCTAAATGTTTTTTAATTTTTTTGTTTTTTTTATTTTTTTATTCTCTTGTATTTTTTACTTTTTCCAAATTCTCATTTAAGTGACTGCAACGAAAGATTATTTTCCGGGATAACTACACTTAATATCTTTTATCAATTAATGAAATGGACCTCTGTTTAATTTCTGAACGCGGCGACGCCATACGAATTCACACAGGTGATTGGCCATATTTTTATCTAAGAAAAATTAATACCCCTCTCTTAAAGCTGTAAGCTACGGGCCCTACGGAGGTAATCTTACAAGCTAGCATCTGTTTTTTGGGTTATGTATGTATTTTTTTAATATTTCAATTTTTTAATTATTAAATTTTTTGTTTTCTTTGTTTACTTTTTTCAAATTCTTATTGAAGTGACTGCAACGAAAGATTATTTTCCGGGATAACTACGCTTTATGTCTTTTATTAATTCGTGAAATGGATCTTTGTTTAATTTCTGAACGCGGCAACGCCATAAGAATTTACACAGGTGATCGGCCATATTATTTTTATGAACGCCGCCACGAGATAATTCCCGACGCATCCACCTCCAAGATGCTTCTATATTTTAAGTGTGGGTTCCTGTTTCAGAGTTAATGAACTCTTTAGAATGATTCACCGTAGCGTGGTTATACTCGTATGATTTCAAATCCAAATACCCTTTCCAACAATCTGTATGAATCGTTGATCCAACTTTAACGTGTTTTTGTATAAGTTGGATAAGGGTATCTTTGTCTCTTTTATTGTCTGGATATATTTCTAGGCGATAATTTTCAAGGTGTTCTCGATGAATTATTCCAAGAATCCAAGATTCTTCAACAATACGCCCCCGCTCATATTTTCGCCGACCAATTTTACACTCATCGATCTCTATGATTTCTCCAACACCACTTAACTGACCCTCGGACTCAAAATGATCATCGAGTGCAACCATACAAACTTCTCTACAAAAAGAAAATCTGTCAGCAACTGTTTCTCTCGAAACGCGTTGATTAGCGACGATAGAACTCTCTCGTATTGTTTGCTCAAACGTCATACAAACAGCAAAACAATACGTTATAAGCATACACGCTTCAGCAGAAATGTGGCACCTTTCGAACCATGTGTTTTCTGTGAAATTATGCTGATATTTGTTCTTTTTGAAACATTTAAATTCTCTACATGTGAGATTCGATTCATATAACGTCATATTTTTTTATGCGTAGGACAGTATCGTACTGTGGGAATGAGTTCAATGTCTCTGAGCCATTGAAGAATCTTTGAATGAACAGAAAAAATAGAAGATAATTTATATAAATTATAAATCTCTTCCATAATAATGAAATTATAATGCTTTATAAATTTGATTTTTTCGCACCAGAGAGTGTACGATTTATTACAAAGGCAGGAAAGAAATCTGAACGACGACTGAAGCAAAATAGTTCTACATAAAACTAAATGCTTCCGCTTGATTGTGACGGTGGTGATGACGGAAACAATCGCACCAGCGAAGATCTGCACAAATCGGAGACCGATAAGTAGGAAAGAGAGGGCATCGTAGAGGAGCTACGAAAATCCGCACAAAGCGGAGATCGATAAGTAGGACAGAAAGAGGGTATCGTAGAGAAATTACGAAGATGCGCGTAAAGAGGAGACTGGGGGAGATTACTATTTCTGTGGCACCCAACATTCTAACTTTCGAAAGATGGAGCGATTACGATAACTGTGGCCCCTGGAAAGGAAATGGTTTCCGGAAGCATTTTTAACGAGGAACACGGAAAAAATAAAAAGTTCTATCGTCAACAGTATTTGAGATATCAAGTTTTAAAAGTCGTAATAAGATAAAACTTTAGAAAAACGGAGGCAGTCTCCATAATACTGACCTTGATATACATATGTTATCAAGGTCATCGTTCTGAATTACTTTGACCTTGAAAAAAGTGGGGGTTACGATCCGTTTAAAAGTTAGGTTTGGGTTAGGTTATATTTTTCGGAAGTGGAGCCCCCCGTAGGGGGGGCGGAACACACTGCCTCCACGTATACACTTTTTAATGCAAAGTGAGGGTCTACATGGGTTTACAACTTTTCACGCGAAGCGAGGTTCAACCCAAACCTATGTGTCTAGTTTTTTGGTAGTGGAACCCTCCGCCGGGGGGTGGAACACACTACCTCCACGCATACACTTTAATGCGAAGTGAGGTTCCACATGGGGTTACAACTTTTCACGCGAAGCGAGGTTCAACCCAAACCTATGTGTCTAGTTTTTTAGTAATGGAGCCCCCCGCAGGGGGGCGGAACACACTGCCTCCACGCATACACTTTTTAATGCGAAGTGTGGTTCCACATGGGTTTACAACTTTTCACGCGAAGCGAGGTTCAACCCAAACCCATGTGTCTAGTTTTTTGGTAGTGGAGCCCCCCGCAGAGGGGCGGAACACACTGCCTCCACGCATATACTTTTTAATGCGAAGTGACGTTCCACATGGGTTTACAACTTTTCACGCGAAGCAAGGTTCAATCCAAACCTGTCTAGTTTTTTGGTAGTGGAGCCCCCCGCAGGGGGGCGGAACACACTGCCTCCACACATACACTTTTTAATGCGAAGTGTGGTTCCACATGTGTTTTACAACTTTTCACGCGAAGCGAGGTTCGATCTGAACCTGTGTCTAGTAAAAATTAATTTTTCTTACACAACAGCCAAAATAATGAGTTTATGTAGAAAACGCATATAACCTTTTTTGTAGAGTTTTTTAAGAGCTTCATTTTTCGTCTGAAACTTTTTTCTCTAAAATCAATATTTTCGGAGATATACAGTAAAAATATTTCCAACTTTGAGGGTGGTTGGGGAGCAAAGGGGGCCTTGTCGGCAAAAATTATTCAAGGTGCTTTATTCTCTAGTCAAGGACAAGCTTTGGTTAAAATTTTAGCGCAATCGGAGGTTTATGATTTTCGGAACTTTATCCGCTACATTTGATGCAAGTTTGTTTTGTTATAATTACATCATTAATAGCGTCTTGGATATGCTGAAGCCCTTTATGTAATAAGACATCCACGTTCACACTTATAGCTGTGAAATCTCTCTCATTGTAGTAGTCACAAGTTTCGCAGTTTTTGTTTCTACGAAGACTGGGTAACGAGGCGAAAGTATATTCGGTTAGATGGGCAGCGTTACACATAGCGTCTAACGATTGAAAATTTCTGGTATATTTGGATTGTTGAAATAATGATAAATTAATAAGAAAAGATGCTCTTTCAGTGTATTCGTTTTGGTAATTTTTCCACGAGGTACAATTTTTGTTGCTAACTGCATGAAACGATCATCTATATCTTGCACAATACGTTTGTACTCTACATCCATGCATATCATATGTGCAGTTATATGTAAAAGAGCGTCAAAGGCACACGTATTACGTATCATTACGGTTTCTCTTTGTAATTTAACCGGCTGACATAAATTACCGTTTTTTATTATTGGAGTGAAAACCGCATCTGTTGATTCGATATCTTCCCATTTGGGACATTTGTCTAGGTTTATTTTTTTTAATGTTTCCACATTTTTGGGTATCTTTATTTACTAAACCCCTCCAATTTTCTTGAAAGTTTAATGGATCGTTTACGGTATCGTCAGAAATGGAGCATATCGAATCTGATGCTTTTGAATAAGTTTGAATGTTGTAAAAACTGTCTGTGATAGAATTTACACATGAACTGTTTGCAATAGAATTATCATTAATGTTAGAAATTGATGTTGTATCAAAATATGAGTTACTCGAAAAGTCGGAATATTGCTTAGATTTATCTTTGTGTATATCTTTGTGTATATCATTATGTATATCTTTATGTATATCATTATTTTTCGGGGATGTTTTGCATTCCTGCTGTGTAGAAAAAGCGTTTGCAGCATAATCCAAACGTATTGTGCCATCAAGATAATCGAGATGACTGGCTACAAATTTATCGACTCTCTTCGGAATGCATCCTTTGAAAAGTCGTGTCTTATACTCAGCGTAATGCGATTCAACTGAGGAAGAAGTCGATATTTCCGTGCCAGTTTTAAAATGCGGACGCATACACCTGTTCATAGTGGCAAATCTTGAATTAAATTTTTAATTTTCTTAGCAGCTGCAGGATTATAAAACGCATTAACAATATTTCCAATTTGCGATTGTAATGCTAAAGTGTTAGCTTTGGCATATAAATCATCGCTCCATTTCTGCCAGGATAATGGAGTGTCTTTGGAATTGAAGTCATCTAACTTCGATATATTTTTAGGATCAAAGTCCTCAACATGCACGCCTTTAATAAAATTATTTGCAGATTGCAGACCTGTCTCAGCTGGAACAGAGACGCCATTGGTGCTACAACTAACATCTTCGCTTAAAGCTACAACTAATACGGATGTTAAAAAAGAACGTAATTCATCCAAAGATTGCATTTTATACGCTTGAGCAATGCATCTGAGATAAAACTGCCGTACTTTATTTGGTAAATGTCGTAAACATTCCCAATTACTTATTATTTTTATTATATGGCTAACATTCAATCTCAAGTATGAGCCTGGCAGAGCCACTTCTTTATTCTTTATAACGATTTTATAACATCGTTGTAAATAATGTTTGAGATCAGCACAATCAGCAAATGCGCGCGCTAATGCAACTAATATTGCTCGACTGAAATCTGTTATTATTATAGACGGCACTGCAGCACCCGCTCTCCGAATTTCCAGTAGAAAATATGTTAAAAGAGATGCATCTTGTTTTGTGGAAATCATTTGGAAAACTGGGATACCACGTTTGTCTTCCGGAACGATTACGCATTGGTATAAAAAAGATGGGCCGATTTTGTCCCATCAGGCATTGATAATTTTTTTCGCTATACTTCCTGTAGCATCCATAGTAAAATATGCATTTTTGGAACGATTAATATTTTATACATCGTTATTTGCTCCTTAGACCAATACATAACATAAAATGGATCTGTTCCGAAATTAGTCTGAAACAAGCGTGTATATATGTATATATGTATATCGGTATTTATCTGCTACTTATTAATTAGTAATTGTCAATTATTTGAAGCACCGCAATTACGCGAATCATAATCCGCGCGCTAAGCTACGGCCTCGCGCTGCGCGTACCTCGCGCTGCGCGTACCTCGCGTTAATATCGATGCGCGCGTCGCGCGAATTGACTCCACTCGCGCGCATTGAGTCTCGAAATTAGTCGGTAGACCAAATTTTAAACGGTCTATCGGCTAAGAAAATAAAAACAACAACACCTTGCCCTCCGACTTTCTAGAAGATCCGCAGCCTCCTTTGTTGTCACTCTCAAAGTGATTTATGACGCGAATCTTCTAGAAGGTCGGGGTAATAAAAGTGCGTGTCCGAAACCGATCGGCGCACTCTTGCAATCATCGCCGAGTCAATAGCACAGAGCAATCGAATCGTTTTTTCGCCGAATTAGACCGAGCACGAAAACCGTTCGCGTTGATCTCACTCGCGTTTTCTCGCAAACTCGCGAATTAATTGTACACATTTTGTATATATTGTCCGCGTGAAATACACTGTTTTTTTTCTTCGTCACAAACTGTTGGCGTCACTCCTTTTTTTTGTGCCGTACTTCTCGTTTCTCGCTCCTCGTGATTCCGACGTGATAAATATAACATTTTCTGGTCCTTCGAGCCGGATATCCTCTTCCTCGAAACCGGCATCCGCGATCGTCGTGACCTTCGTGAGTGGAGTGGAGACAAGTGAGTACTCTGTGAAAAAGAAATGGAAGCGTTAATTGCTGCACAACGGGAACTCCACGGGCGCATCGCCCGCACGTGCGAAAACCTTCGCAAGGCTGGATCGGCCAAGCAGTCCGTCGCTCTCGTGCAATCGGCGCTGTCGAACCTAGAGGGCAAATGGACAAAGTTCGAGGATCAGCACGATCGCTTACTATTGGAATTCGGCGATACTCTCAAGGGAAGCGACTACGTCTCATCTGATCTTGTGAGTACCGTCGAAATGGTATACTTGCAGCAGCGTGCCAAGCTCGTCGAACTCGAACAGACGCTCGCCGGCCCGTCGGTCGCCGTAGAGCCAAAGTCGGCCCGCGCGGAAACTGCCCCGTCGCGCAACGTACTGCCACGGATTCAACTACCGCAGTTCTCCGGGAAGTTCGAAGATTGGCCCGCTTTCCGAGATCTCTTCCGGTCGATCGTCGTCGAAGAGAACTCCCTGTCAAAGGTGGAAAAGTTCCATTATCTTAAGACAAGCGTCAAGGGCGACGCAGAGCAACTTATACGAAACTTACCTTCGACGGAGGATAACTTTGAGCGCGCGTGGTCGACCCTGAAGGAGCACTTTGAAAATGCGCGGCTCCTGGTACGTTCTTACCTGACGGCGTTCACCTCACTTCCCAGGATGAAGGCGGATTCCGTCGCCGATCTTCGCCGCATCTTTCACGGAGTGGTCTCGACCGTCGGCGCTCTGGAGGGCATCGGTCGGCCGATCGAGAACGGGACGGATCTCTTCGTCCATATAGCAATCGAGTTATTAGACTCCAAGACTCGACGCGAGTGGGAGAACTCGCTCGGCAAGTCGTCAGAGCCACCGTCTTACGAGGACCTCCGTGAGTTTCTCCAAGAGCAGCTGATGACCCAAGAAGTACTTCGCACGGTCGCCGGTGAGACATCAGGGAAATCCTCCACGGAGAAGTCCAGTCGCAGCGCCCGAGCCAACCACGTCAAGGGCCGTAACACCGACTCCAGCCGTAGCTGCCCGCTCTGCAAGAAGGAGCACTTCATGGCCTTCTGCGAGCAATATAAAAAGAAGTCAGCACAGGAACGTCGGGAAGCAGTGAATACTCACCAGCGCTGCTGGAATTGCTTGGGACGGCACATGGTCGGTGAGTGTCCTTCTGCTAAAAACTGTAATAAGTGCGCGGGTCGACATCATACGACACTCCACGAGGCGTTCTCTTCCGCGCCGGCCATAGCTTTGCCCGTCGCCGCGTCTAGCTCGTCGCCGACGGTACACGTGTCAAAACGACCACCCGCGGAAAGTATCGCCGTATTACTCGCAACTGCTCGCGTTTTTGTGACGGATCGCTCCGGAGCTCGACATTCGGTTCGAGCGTTAGTCGACCCGGGTTCGGAGACCTGCCTCATCGCGGAGTCCTTGGCTCAACGACTCCGGTTGCCACGCACTCCGACGTCCGTCGCGATCTTCGGCGTGGGGGGCGTCCAGACGGGGTTCTCCCGAGGACGAATCACGCTCGCTCTCGCCGCGCGCTCCGGGCATTTCGCGCTGTCGGTTTCGTCATTGGTGATGCCGCGACTAACCGTCTACAGCGGCTCCGTGGAAGGTGGTGCTCGCTCATGGACACACGTCGACGGACTCGAGCTCGCCGACCCCGAGTTCCTCAATCGCGACCCGATAGAACTCCTCCTCGGAGCCGACGCGTACGCCAGCATCGTACTGCCGAACCTCCGCCGCGGCGGACCTCTAGAGCCGATCGCGCAGCAGACGCACCTCGGATGGATCCTGCTGGGCGCCGTAGGAGTCGGGCACGCTGCATCCGCCGTAGCTTCCTTGCAGTGCTCCCCGCTGGATGACCTCGCTGCTGCCGTTCGACGCTTCTGGGAGTGGGAGGAACCTCCTGGCAACGCCTTACCGCTCTCCGCCTCCGACCAAGCCTGTGAGGATCACTTCGCCCAGACGCACCAACGTCTTCCCGACGGTCGCTATCAGGTACGGTTACCGGTCCGGCCTGACTTGCCGGACCTCAGCACCACACGCCGCGCTGCACTCCGTATGCTTGAGGTCATGTCGAGACGTTTCGACCGCGATACCGATTTCCGAGATAAGTATCGCGATTTCATGCGTGAGTACATCGCGCTCGGACATATGTCCCCTCTCTCTCGGCCCGTTCCCCCGACAGGAGATCGAGTCTGCTATCTACCGCACCATGGAGTGTTACGGAGCTCAGATACCACCGCGAAAATCCGCGTGGTTTTCAACGGCTCCTCACGAACCCCGGTAGGGACTTCCCTGAACGAAGCACTGTACACTGGACCGAACCTCCTGCCGGCTCTCACGGACGTAGTACTGCGCTGGCGACGGCACCGCTACGTCTTCGTAGCCGACGTGGAAAAGATGTACCGCCAGATCGCGGTACATCCGGATGATCGATCGTTGCAGCAAATCCTGTGGAAGGAGAAAGAGCAAGTAAGCGAATACAGTCTTAATACGGTGACGTACGGGATGGCGTGTGCGCCGTTTCTCGCCCTGCGCGTCGTTTCTCGCCCTGCGCGTCTTAAGACAGCTAGCCGGCGACGAGGAGAGCCGATTCCCACTGGGAGCAGAAGCGCTTCGTAAGGACGTCTACATGGACGACATACTTACCGGAGCTTCCACCCTGGTGTCGAGTCGTCATCTGCGGGAAGAGGTCTCTTCACTCTGCATGGCGGGCGGCTTCCCCTTGAAAAAGTGGGCTGCAAACCACGAAGCGATCCTGGGGGACGTCCCGCTCGAGCACCGGCTGCATTCTTCCACCGACGCTCTACTGCCTTCCGTTGACCACTCCGTCCTGGGCCTGCGCTGGAGTCCGTCAACCGATGAATTCTCACTGTCGGTGCGAAGGCCAACAGAAGTGTTTCCCACGAAGCGAAACATTCTTGCTCAAACGGCTCGCCTCTTCGATCCACTGGGCTGGCGCCGATTACTGTACGCGCCAAGCTTATCATTCAAACAGCGTGGCTGCAACAGCTCGAGTGGGACGCCCCCTTGCCTGCCGATGAAGCCGCGAAATGGGCAACCCTCGACAAGGAACTTCCTCTCCTGGAACGAATCAGGGTCCCGCGCTGGTTCCAAATCGATCCTTCGACGAGCAACATCGAACTCCACGGCTTCTCGGACGCCTCCGAGCGAGCCTACGCCGCCGTGGTCTACTTACGCTCCGTGACCGGCGAGCGGCCACGAACTTCACTAGTGGCCGCGAAGACGAAGGTCGCACCGCTAAAGCGCGTGTCGCTTCCTCGCCTGGAACTTTGTGCCGCAGCCTTACTCTCCAAGTTGATCGCTCACATCCGATCCACATTGGCCTTGGAAGCATCTCCGACGTACCTCTGGACGGACTCGACGGTCACCCTCGGTTGGATCCGTGGTCATCCCGCAAGGTGGACGACTTTCGTCGCCAATCGCGTAGCCGAAATCCAGAGGACCAGCCCGGATGCTAGATGGCGACACGTTCCCGGCCGCAACAACCCGGCGGACTGTGCCTCGCGGGGAGTATCTCCGCGGGAGCTCCTCGAGCACCCCCTTTGGTGGCATGGGCCGAGCTTCCTCGCTGAGGATCCGGCCAACTGGCCGACAGATTCCTGGCTTTCAGACGAGGCCGCCCTCCCGGAACAGCGGACTACAAAATGCCTGGCAGCCTGTAGCGCGCGAGAGCCCGGGGAGCTCACCCGCTTTTCGGCGCTCCGACGATTGCTCCGCGTCTCTGCTTGGATGTGGCGTTGGCGAAGGCGCTGCCCTTCCGACGGTCTCGGGGAGAATGCGCCACCCTCACCGACCCCCTTGGTGCCTGAGGAGCTAGACGGCGCTCTCGTTCGATGGGTCCGAGTAGCTCAGGCCGTTGCCTTCCGCGCCGAGTTGGAGGACATCAGCGCTGGACGACCAGTATCCGGGAAGAGCACCCTCCGTAAGCTTAAACCGGAGGTTGACAGCGAGGGAATCCTGCGGGTAAGCGGACGCATTAAACACGCGTTACTCGACAACGATCAACGGCATCCGATTATACTACCCTCGACATCACATGTCACCTACCTCGTCGTCGACGCGGCTCACCGGCGCACCCTCCACGGCGGAGCCCAAGCTACGCTAGCCGCTGTTCGACAACGATTCTGGATACCTCGAGGCCGCCAAGTCGTACGCCGCTTTATCCATCGATGCCTCCAATGCGTCCGATGGCGGGCGGCCACGCCGCAGCCCTTGATGGGGAGCCTGCCGCGCGCTCGAGTCACTCCCAGCCGGCCGTTCCAGCACACCGGAGTGGAATTCGCCGGCCCCATCTGGTTACGGACGTCCAAGGGCCGCGGTCATAAGGCCTACAAGGCTTTTTTGTCTGTCTTTGTGTGTTTTAGTACCCGAGCAGTCCATCTGGAAGTGGTTAGCGACTACTCCGCCGATGCCTTCCTCGCCGCCTTCCGCCGCTTCGTCGCCCGTCGTGGCGTGTGCCAGGCGGTCTATAGCGACTGCGGCACCAACTTCGGGGGGGCCGATACGCAGCTTAAGGCGCTGTTCCAGGCTGCAAACAGTGAACGACACCGGATCATCGGGCGTCTCGCGGACGACGGCATCCGGTGGCATTTCAACCCCCCGGCCGCCCCTCACTTTGGGGGGTTATGGGAAGCGGCTGTGAAAGCTTTAAAACACCACCTGCGGAGAGTCATCGGAGAGACAAGGCTTACCTTTGAGGAGATGTCAACCTTCCTCGCCGAGGTCGAAGCCTGCCTCAATTCACGGCCGCTGCAGGCCCTGTCGGACGACCCCGAGGACCTCTGCGCTCTGACCCCCGGTCACTTCCTGATCGGGGCTCCGCTCAACGCCATCCCGGAGCCGTCGCTTCTTGACGTCCCGGCGAATCGGTTGAGCCGCTGGCGCCTGCTCCAACAAATGAGGGATCAGCTGTGGCAGCGTTGGTCGCAGGAGTACCTCCAAGGGTTGACACCCCGGCCCAAATGGTGGACGGCACCCGGCAACCTGCGCGAAGGGCGGTTGTGCCTGCTAAAAACCGAGACGTCTCCGCCGTGTCGCTGGCCACTCGCCCGTATAACTCGACTACATCCAGGAGAGGACGGCCAAGTACGCGTGGTCGACGTGAGGACCTCCACCGGAGAATTTACTAGGCCTGTAGTGAAGGTCGTACCGCTGCCGACGGCGGAACTCACCGACCCGGAATCTCACGTGTGATAACCTCCGCATAAGGCGACGAGGCTACCTCTACGCGACGTAACCTCCCGCGCCTATGCGCTGTAAAATAGTGTTTGTATTAAGTGCAATTAACAATAAGAATCACTACTTGCCTTGCTGCGGTGAGCCGCGTCGATCTCACACTCGTCGTGTACGGCTTCTTTCGTCGCACGCACCTGATCACACCGCACAACACGCGCGAATCCGGCCACGACGCACCGACTTGTCAATCCATACGAAATAAACACGTGGACGACAACCACGGGTCGCGGATCTCTAAGGCGAACCGCGTTCGTCAGTCCGGGCTATCGCAGCACGCGCGCCGTCCCCGCTGATCATGCGGATTCTTTCGTCTATCACATTTCGACGAGGCGGGCGGGAAATGTTCCGAAATTAGTCCGAAACAAGCGTGTATATATGTATATACAGGGTGAGCCATTTTAAGTGACCCACTCAAATTTCTCCGTTGGTAAGCCAGATACAGAAAAATGTTTCAGACAAAAGTTGTATAGTGTCGAGGGGGACATAAGATGGTACCATTGGTTTGACCTTGAAGAGTAATTTGAAGGTCACATGAAGGTTACCTTAAATTTCTTAAATGGAACCTACTATTTCTTGTTACATATTCTTGTAGGTTATCTCGAGAGCTTTCCAAAACACTATAATAAAATATTTTTTCATTGAGTAATTTTCGAATTATGAGGCTTGAAAGCAGTACTTTGCCGTACTGTTTGTTTAAATGCGTTTATCTTACTTTTAGCATTACCCAGAAACAACGACGTGGACGTAGTAAGTTCTGTTTCCTTTGGGGTGCTTGTTTACCGTGAGTCCCCTTGCCTCTCACTATTATAACAATTATAATTATTAACCACGAAGCAAATGTTCGAAGTTACCTCCATTGGCCTCAAGGCATAAATGTAATCGCCTTTGGAAATGTTGTACTGTTCTTAGTAAAGTTTCTCTTGGAATCACTGCGCAAGCTCGACGAATACGGTCTTTCATGTTTGCTTTAGTTGTTGGCCGTTCTGCAAAAACAACATTTTTTAAGTAGCCCCATAAATAAAAATCTAAAGATGTGAGATCTGGTGAGCAAGGAGGCCAGTTAACTGGACCTCCTCGTCTGATCCACCTATCATTGTAGTTATAATTTAGGAAGTTACGTACTATTCGTGCAAAATGTGGTGCTGCACCATCTTGCTGGAGCCACATTTTTTGTCTTGTAGCTAAAGGAACATCTTCTAACAATTCTGGCAACCGATCTCTTAGCAACTCCAAATAGCTATTTCTATCAACATTTCTCTCAAAAAAATAAGGACCAATGAAATAACCATTGACTATGCCACACCATACCATAAGGCTCCATCGATTTTGATGGTCTACAGGTATGTGCCAGTGGGGATTTTGATTTGACCAATAATGAGAATTGTGCCTATTAAATTGTCCATCACTACAAAATTTAGCCTCATCAGAAAAAAGTACAAATCTAAAAAAATTAGGATCATTTGCTATCATTCTTAAAGCCCATTGGCAAAATTCAATACGCATTTGAATATGATGTGGCCTTAACTCTTGAACCAAAGTTACGTGGTAGGCATGATATCTAAGAACATTTAGAATTCTTAAAACCGTTCTTTGTGGTATACCAATTTCTCTTTCAATTTGGCGACTGCTAATATGAGGGTCAAGATGAATAACTGCTAGGATAGTCACAGCGCGAGCATCATTTTCGTCGTATTCGTGGCGCCTGCGTTGGCGAACAAGATGTCCACCGCGAGCTCTTTCGGTTACTCTACATATTGTCCTATGATTTGGGTGTCTCCTAATTGGAAAGCGTTCAGCGTACCGTATTGCCGCTGCACGAAAATTGTTATGACATTCCCCTAAAACCGTTATAATATCAACAATTTCATTAGGCGGATAGTCAGGCATGTTTACATACGGATAAAGATCGAATTTTACAAAAAAGCATGTTTACATACAAATGTTTACATACGGACTCTCCTAGCCTGTGATCGGCGGAGATCGATCCGAACGGAGCCGCTCGGGAATTCTCTCAGACTAACAATTGCTCGCGTCGGCTCTTGTTGTACAATGTATGCGGAGCTAGTGCAATTGTATGTAAACAAGCTTTTTTGTAAAATTCGATCTTTATCCGTATGTAAACATGCCTGACTATCCGCCTAATGAAATTGTTGATATTATAACGGTTTTAGGGGAATGTCATAACAATTTTCGTGCAGCGGCAATACGGTACGCTGAACGCTTTCCAATTAG
>CAXASD010000027.1:0-31054 GCA_963971435.1 Lasius platythorax | reverse complement strand
GTATATATATATATATATATATGTATATATATATATATATGTATATATATATATATATATATGTATATATATATATATATATTAGTATTACATACGGTACATTTAATTTTAAATTTTTTTACTTTTTCTTTTTTTTATCAAAGAACCAGAGGTTAGTATAGTAGTATTATATGTGTATATAATATAAATAGCAAATATATGGTGTGTTAGTAGCAACAGTAGTATAATTAGTAGTGACATTAGTATTGATAATATTGTTAGTAGTAATAGCAGTACGTGTTAATATACAGGGTGTCTCACAACCTCCGTACAATACTTTATTAGCGTGTTCTAGAGGTAAAATGGAGTCGAAAATTCTAATACAAAAATTTTGAGGCTGTAATAGTTTTTGAGTTATAAGTGATAAAAGTTTGCCAATGATATCGCATAGAATTCGCGCGCTCAGGCCCGTAATTACACATACACGCGTACCGATCTGTCATCTGTTATTGATTTTTTCAAGTCGGGTGATATTGATTTTTACTGCACAGCTGATTTTATTTTGTCGTTTCCTACGTGTGTATTACGCGTATATCGTACATTATGGTGACAGGCTAATATTAACAAATTATAAATAACGGAAAACATTTAATTCTTAAATAATTTAATTAATGAATTTAATTATTAAATACAAATTAACATAAATATTAATAAAAATAATTATACATATTATTATTATTACTATTTATAATAATTATTAATATTATCATTATCATTATTATTATCACTTAATTTTATATTTTTTTAAATTGTAAAACGTAAAATGTTCTCACACATTTGAAAAATGTTCTTGGCTATTCAAAGGAAATGTCCCCCTTCCATTTGTATGCATAATCGTGCACGTTTTAAAAAATTGCGACCGAATTGAGAATCTTATCAATTCTTCTGTGAACGTTGCCAGTCCTTCAACGATGCGATTATGCAATTCTTCTTCATTTCGGTTTTCTTCTCGTTGGTAAACATATTGTTTAAGATGTTCCAAGAAGAAGTCCATCGAAATCAAATCTGGCGATCTTGCTGACCAATTAATTAGACCACCGCGTCCAATCCATCGATTTGGATACGCTTCGTCAAGTGCGTTTTTTACTCTTCTTTAATATGAGGAGAAGCTCCATCATGTTAAAAAATCATATTTAATCGGTTAGCTAACGATAAATCTTCAATCAATTGTAGCATAATATTAAAATTAATTTCTAATATAATAATAATTTTAATAATATACAAAATGTGCAAAAGATTATACCATTCGATCATTGACGATTCCAGCCCATAAGTTAATGTGGAATCTATGTTGAAATCCACGAACGTGATACGCGTATGGGTTCTCATTACTCCAGATGTGAGAGTTGTGGCTATTAAAAATTCCTTCTTGAGTGAAATGTGATTTATCCGTAAATAAAATTCGATGAACAAAAACATTATGTGCAGGTATTCTACGTTCTGGAAACTTTTCTTGATACATAATTGCTGCACAATAAGCGCTTCAGCATATGTAATCAGCATGTCCAAATATTCTTGTGATGTATAATCTGCCATTTTTAACAATAATATGAAAATATTTTTACCTACTTCACACTTTACAATATTAATGATAATAAATAAAATTATGAATAATATTTTTAAAATATTTTATTTAAAATTTTATTAAAATTTATTATTAAAACAAATGATTATTATTAAAACAAATGCATATTAAACAAATGTCGATAGTTTGTGTATTAGTTGGATGTTATGAACGAATTGGATCTGTATTACATCAAAATAAAAATATAAAATAGTTTGGAGTGCAATATTATAGTACAATTGTTACAAAGTGTGAAGTGTGTAAAAGCAATTTTCATATTATTGTTAAAAATGGCACATTATACATCACAAGAATATTTCGACATGCTGATTACATATGCTGAAGCGGGTCAAAGCGCTTATCGTGCATCAATTATGTATCAAGAAAAGTTTCCAAGTCGTAGAATACCAGCACATAATGTATTTGTGCGTTTAGCTACCCGGGCTTTTACGACAGGTTCATTGATCCCATCACGCAGAGAAATGGGTGCTGGCCGAAATCGTACTGCTATAACTCCTGAAAATGTAGAAGCAGTATTGCATGCCATTGATCAAGATCCGACGATGAGTATCCGAGCATTGAGTCGAATGCTAGATATACATAGATGTTCAGTGCATCGAATATTACACGAACATAGAATGCACGCCTATCATTTTAGAAGAGTGCAATGTCTAATGCCGCAAGATTATCCACGAAGAATTGAGTTTTGTACATGGCTATTAGAAAATGACAGAAGAGAACCTGGTTTTGTTCATCGAATTTTATTTACGGATGAATCACATTTCACTCGTGAAAGAATTTTTAATAGCCATAACTCTCACATATGGAGTAATGAGAACCCATACGCGTATCACGTTCGTGGATTTCAACATAGATTCCACATTAACTTATGGGCTGGAGTCGTCAATGACCGAATGGTATAAATTTTTGCACATTTTGTATATTAGTAAAATTATTATTATAATATTAGAAATTAATTTTAATATTATGCTTTAGATTGGACCATTTATCTTTCCGCGTAGATTAAATGGAAATATTTATTCGCAATTCATAACAAACGAATTACAAGAATTGCTTGAAGATTTACCATTAGCTGACCGTTTAAATATAATTTATCAACATGATGGAGCTCCTCATATTACAAGAAGAGTTAAAAACGAACTTGACGGAGCGTATCCTAATCAATGGATTGGACGCGGTGGTCCAATTAATTGGCCAGCAAGATCGCCAGATCTAACTCCGATGGATTTCTTCTTCTGGGGACATCTTAAACAATATGTTTACTAAGGAGAAGAAATCCAAAATGAAGAGGAGTTGCATAATCGCATTGTCGAAGGATTGGCAACATTTACACAACAAATAATAAGACAATCCGGTCGCAACTTATTGAAACGTGCACGATTATGCATAGAAATGGAAGGAGGACACTTTGAACATCTCCTTCAAAAATTAGAAGTAAAATTTTTAAATTTTAATTTTTTTTAATTATTTTAAATTAAAAAAAATTATTTTTTAAATTAAAAATTAAATAATAATAATAATATTAATATTACAGTTCTTCGTGGATAATCTTGCGGCATTAGACATTGCACTCTTCTAAAATGATAGGCGTGCATTCTATGTTCGTGTAATATTCGATGCACTGAACATCTATGTATGTCTAGCATGCGACTCAATGCTCGAACGTTCGTCGACGAATTTTGACAATGGCATGCAATACTGCTTCTACATTTTTAGGAGTTAATATTAATATTTATAATTATTTTTATTAATATTTATGTTAATTTGTATTTAATAATTAAATTCATGAATTAAATTATTTAAGAATTAAATGTTTTCCGTTATTTATAATTTGTTAATATTAGCCTGTCACCATAATGTACGATATACGCGTAATACACACGTAGGAAACGACAAAATATAATCAGCTGTGCAGTAAAAATCAATATCACCCGACTTGAAAAAATCAATAACAGATGACAGATCGGTACGCGTGTATGTGTAATTACGGGCCTGAGCGCGCGAATTCTATGCGATATCATTGGCAAACTTTCATTGCTTATAACTCAAAAACTATTACAGCCTCAAAATTTTTGTATTAGAATTTTCGACTCCATTTTACCTCTAGAACACGCTAATAAAGTATTGTACGGAGGTTGTGAGACACCCTGTATATGTATATATAAATATTAGTATTACATACGGTATTTTCGATTTTAAATTTTTTTACTTTTTTTTTTTTAATCAAAAAACGAGAGGTTAGTATAATAGTATTATATGTGTATATAATATAAATAGCAAATATATAGTGTGTTAGTAGCTTTAGTAGTATAATTAGTAGTGTCATTAGTATTGATAATTATATTGTTAGTAGTGATAATAATAATACATGTTAGTATATGTATATAGTATTACATATGGTATTTTGTATTAACCCTCTCTCTTCTCTCTCTCACGCGTGCGCGCGCGCGCGCGTGTGTGTGTGTGTGTGTGTGTAAATTAATGTTTTATATAAATCATTAGATGGGGATATATTTTTTCTGTTGCCGTTACAGTAGTCCGTTTAGATGCAATATCGTCATATTTGTACCAAGTGAGGCCTGTATATGTAAAAGCAACATAGTGTCTGTCATTATTCCCACTACCAAGTTTATATGAAACAATGCCTGCCAGACTATAATTTTTATTTTCTACTAAGATATTTTTCGCAGCATTATCTAGAATATAATTTACTTCCACGTTTATTGTTCTTAAATATTTAAAATCAGTTACGATAGATGTATCAAAAATTAAATGCGGTCCATAAGAGAGGACACAGCTAGTATGTTTTTTACACGCACTGCATACCATTGTATTTTTCATGTTATTCACCTCATCTATAGCCTCCTGAATAGAGCCTAGGCCATTTTTTAAAATGACATCAACATTGATGTTGCATATTGCAGATGTTCTTGCATAATTATGGCCACAATTCAAGCAATTGTATGACGTCGTGTAACTTGGTATATCTCGAAATAGATATTCTGCAAGGTGCGCAGCATTACAGTTTGCATTTAAAGAAGAGATGCCACGAGCGCTCAACTTCCAAAGCTTTTTCTTAAAAATAGGGATATTGCATAAAATTGTTGCCCTTGTGGAGTAATCATTTGAAATAATTTTGCCACGCTTAAGAATATCTATTACTAGCTTAATAATAGATAAGCTCGTGTTGTAAAACTAAAATATTTGTATAAAATAGGCCTAAACGAGCATATAAGGTTGTTTACAATTAGATTAACTTTATTAAGCTAAAAAAAGATATATACATAAATCTTTGGAACGGAACGTTTCGACAGTTACTTGTGTCTCTTAAGCCGTAATCGAATGAGTGAAATTTACAATGATGGTAAATCAAATATTTAATTATAAATAAAAGTGGAACGCTGGATATTTGTTGCGCAAATTTTGTGAGTCGACATTGTGTGTGTTGTGTTGTTTCTTATAATAACTCATCCTATGTGGTTTATGTAGGTGATGGTGTGTTTTGTGTGTCGGTATCATCGTTGAGTAGCTTGTCAAACTATAAAAATATTGCGTGAATAGACTAATGTGGTGTACGATTGCACTTTACACAAAATTAATTTAGCTCACTTTTGTTTGTAAATTGTCAAAGAAATTAAAATATCAAAGTTATAGTCACTTAATAAAACTGTACAATATTATTTAAAGTTATGTATATGATAAATCCAAATGAATTTGTCAAGTATCTAAAATTTGATAACATTATTGTTACGGACGTTCAATACGGACAGAGTGGTATATACGTGGAACCGAGCTTTATATATCTATCAGTAGGTGAGACCAAGATTTAAAAATAAATATTAAGAGTAATTTTTTAGCTTAATAAAGTTAATCTAATTGTAAACAACCTTATATGCTCGTTTAGGTCTATTTTATACCAATATTATACCAATATTTTATACCAATTTTATACCAATATTTTAGTTTTACAACACTAGCTTATGTACCTACGGAATTTAGTAAACGCATACTCTCTTCAAATTTAATTTTATGCGAAGGTGCGTTCTTTTGACAAATCAAGGCACTTCGTCTCGGAAATGGAGATGCAAGCTTAGAATTACTATTTGATAAAAAGTAATTACTGCCTATAAGATTCGACAGTGTACCAGATATATGTAATTTGCCCACACATGTAACTCCTGTGTATAATGCTATACCATTTGACAAATCTACAATTGCTATCATGTGCATATTCTTAAAAAAATAAATAAATTTGTTATAATTATATTTATTATTAAGTATCAAGTTATGTTAATATAAAGAATCTAATATGTACTAACTGACAAATTAACAGCATCCTTGGCCGCAATGCTTGTTACCATTCTAAAAATGATTTGTTGTTGTTTATTAGTCTTTTCTAATCTCACTAGAAACAGTTGCAAACGATTTGGGATCAAATAGCTCAAATAACTTTGTCCAACGAGGTCCAATGTTAAAAAAACGTTTGATGCACGATCATAAACAATATCTCTAAAAAATAACAAATGTATATTTGTCGCTTGACGATTGCAAATGTAAGAAATCGATATTTCTTTTAAAAAATAAATGAGAAATAATTAGTAAACATACAGTTGCAAAATTTCCAAGCTTACAACTATATGGAGAAGTTCAAGTAAATGTAAATCTATAGATTCAAGTTCGAGTTTTCTTTCAAGTTATTATTCAATGATATTCTGCTGCATATATGTACATATACATATATATAATAATAGTAAAACTCAACAAACTATTAATTTAAATTCATCAATAATACAAATTTTTATAAATAAATATTATATAATTATTTTTTGTTATTTGTCTTTAAAAAAATCACATTACAAGTTCCTATTTAATAAACTTTGGTTAAATTGGATACACACACACACACACACAAATCACAGATTTTTGCAAATGCATAAATGAATAAATATTATATAAATAAGTAAACTCGAGTTAAAATTTAAAAAAAGTTTATATTCTTATTTAGAATAAATTTTTCAAATTTATTTTTATTTTTCTCGTTACTTATTGAATATTAGTGAATTTCTGCTCAAGGCCGCGCGACTGAAAATATATAATGCAAAAGTAATAGCTAAATTAAACGTGAATAAATCCGTTACTTACTTTGATACACATACACCAACGTTTTCTGTCCATATGTGTTCAAGACAAACCTCAGGATATAAAAGTTCGCTTGCAATTGCAGCATCTTTCATATTGTTGTAACTAGTAAATGAACTATGCATTTGACTCAAAGTAGTTGTCCTAACAGTCTGATGTAATCTACTATGACAGATATTTAAATTTGTAGATGCTCCAAGTAGAGGAGACAAAACTGCCGAATGCGTGGGCGATTGACAACGAGAAATGGTAGCCATCGAGCTTTGCGAGCGCGAGTGTTATTGCTGCTGAGAAGGTGATTGTCCACCAGAAATGGTACTATAAAAGGTAGTACGCGATTCGAGTGGAGTATTAGACAGTTCTATACCAGTATTGTTACTCATTTGTAAATTTGGAATTCCTGCAATAAATTTATTTATATTAGTTACAATTAAAATTTTGTTTGTTTAAACAATCTTTCGCTTTGATTTAACTTTACCCTAAGTATATTTGTGATGCCAATCTTATATTTAACAATATTGTACGCACAACAAACGAATTACATCGGAGAATTGTAAAGGAAATGGTTATTATGATCCAATGAAACATTTACATACATTAAAATTAAATCTGGGACATTCCATTATGCATGCATGTATATACAGGGTATCTGGAAAGGTAAGGTCAATCGAATAGGAGGTGAAAGAGGAGCATGAGTAGAACACATAATGTAAATAAAATTTTTTCGTATTCGCTATGGTTTAGAAAATACAGCGCTTTATAGGGGTGCATAAAAAGTGTTGAAACCCCTTAATATTTCGAAAAGTACGCATCTTCAAGAAAAATATTTTATACAAAAAACCCTGCCCTCGAGGTAAGCTACAATAATATGCAATAAAAACTGAGGATACCCATTAAAAATTTCTAGGTTAGCTTTACGTGACCTTGAGAACGCTATTCAAGGTCATACTAATTTTTCTGTATAATGCTTCACTTAAAACCCTACAATTTTTGTATAAAACATTTTTCTCGAAAATGCGTACTTTTCGAAATATTAAGGGGTTTCAACACTTTTTATGCACCCCTATAAAGCGCTGTATTTTCTAAACCATAGCGAATACGAAAAAATTTTATTTACATTATGTGTTCTACTCATGCTCCTCTTTCACCTTCTATTCGATTGAACTTACCTTTCCAGACACCCTGTATATGTGCTGGCAACTATACATGAATATGTTTTTACCAAGAAAAGAGGGACTTAGATGTCCCTTGTTGATACAGCTTCTATTGAAGGATTGATTAATTTAATGATTTAGTCAACTCGTATCGTTTTTTCCGCAAACTATTTGGCATTCTTCAGCTAATGCTCTACGAATCTTGTAAACTGAATGCAAGTTAGACTTTGTGTCGTATATGACTGCAAAGGACGGTTCCGAACTAGTGAATATAATTTGCTGACTTGATTCATTCATGTACGACAAAGATCCTAAAATATTTAATTCAATTGTATATAACGTATTAAAAATTAATCCGGCTTTTATTTATTTTCATGTAAATCGCATAAATACATCTAACACTTTGCATGATTTGTTATTTTTCATATTTAATTTTTAAGAAATTATTTACCATGTTTAATAAGTAGAGGGTAAATCTCATCTAATGAATGCTTTAATGAAAAGGCTACAGGTAAATTATTGTTTTGAGTTGGTAATCTGCTGTTCTCAAATGATGTATACCTGAAAACGAAAGATAAAAATTACATTGTAATTAGGACTTTAATGTTATAATGATTATGAATGAAACGTAAAAATATAAGAATGTAAGAATATAAATGGGAAATATTTAAATTATCATAAATCCGTCCGTCACAACCCTGATAAAAAAATCGATAGAAAACGATAGAAAACAATTGTATCGTTTTTAATCGTAGTTATGAATCCGAAGTTAACGAAAGAATATCATAAATGGTACAATTATATATTTATATATATATACATATATATATATATATAATTCTTTAGCGTTTCCTTTTGTAAGTATCCCATTAATATGTTTTATCGTTTCTTATCATTTCTTTTTGTAGCTAATAATCGTGAATATACGGAAATCTATCGTAAATTGATAAATTTTCTATCGTTTCCTTTCGTAATTACCCACACAGTATGCATATCCAAAAAATGTCCACAGAAGATATATTCCGAAGACATCTTTAAAATAGAATATCTCCGGGATGTCCTCTGAACGTCTTTTGAATATGCATGCTGTGAGGGTATCTATTTATTACGTTATTGCTTCTTATCAATCTCTTTAGTTTTCAATCATTCAATTCTCGAGCATGTATCGCGTAAATCTACGAATCCATATTATTATTTTTGATAAATAAATATCTTATTCTTTTTAATCATTTTTATTTGTGTTCGTGAATCCTCTAGTCTAAAGAAATGAGATATATATTGTTACGCCCGCGTTGGACGCCCGGTAGATCTAGCCGTAGAAGCTGCGAAGCGCTCCCTTGACCACGGGGGTTGTTTATCAACAACGCCTCAGAGATTCGCCCCTAAGCTTTCGACTCAGATTGACGTGTCTTTAAATCGCTCTCGTTAATTAATAATTGTATTCCTTGTTCTTGGTTCTGTGTTCTATTAAAGTTACGTATTACGGTCGCGCGTCACGATTTTAAATAAATCGCCCCGCGAACGTAACATTTTGGGGGCTCGTCCGGGATAAAGGACGACGACGGTTTTTGTGAAAGACTGAAAATGAGTGCGGAACAGCAGAGCTCACAGGGTGCAAACCCATGGAGCGGAACGGCGTACGCAGAAAATCGCGGAACGGGAGCCTCGACCAATCACAGGCATTCCGCTATTTTCATTGCGCGGATTCACGATCCCTATGTACCCATGGAGCGTAACGAGAGCAGCGCGGATTGCATGCGACCAATCACGAGTCTCCATTTAAAATTTGTTTAAATTTTATTTCAATGTTTTATGCATTAAATTAAATATTTCTAACAGGAAATCCATTAAATATTATATTTATAAACGTGATTATAATAATTACTTGTAAATAGAATGATTTAAAAGTAATTATTGGAATATACTAATCGTTACGCTTTGCTTATTCCGCTCCATGAGTACCTCGGGATGTGATTTCGCGTAACGTATGTTGCGAATGTGGCACGCACACTGCTCCTAAAAATATCACCGATTTACATAGTGTTAGCAAACTGTTAATCCACAAAAGTCTTCAGCAAATTATAAAATAATAATAACTGCCAGGTAATATAGATAATGATATTAAATAATAGGTGTTAATTTAATTATAACATCCCTGAAGCATATATATGTTCAAAAGGCGAAAGATGTTAAATATCCTTAAATGTTCTTTGAACGTGTGCTGTCAAAATATTAAAAATAGTATTTATTATAGTGTTTATATTGTATATTTCAGTTTATGTAAAGTGCAAGCAAATTTTTAATAAGTAAAATGAATTCAAAAATCGCTTTTTTGTGCATTTGCAGACTATTAAAAACATAGAAAATCGCCAATACACCATTGGAATCAGAAAAATATTCAAAGAAAATTGTACTATTTATATATGCTCTATAAAAGAATGGTGAAAAGAGGATGAAACAGGAAAAAAGAATCTGGGTTCGGCCCATTTTTATGCCCGATAGAAGATTCCTGCAGGGTGCGAGCGATAATTTAATCCCAGAAATGATACCCTCAAATGATCCGAAATATTTTAATTACTTACGAATTACACCAGTTTTATTTGAACAACTTTTACAAATTATTGAGCCAAAAATAACGAAGCAGTACGTAATTCGAGACCCAATCTTACCACGTACTCGTTTAGAAATAACGCTACGTTATTTAGCCAGCGGCGACAGCATGGCATCTGTGTCGTATGCGTTTCGGGTGGGAAACAATACAGTTTCCAAAATTATTTCGGAAACATGCCAAGTCATTTGGGAGGAATTAAAAGAAAAAGTATTTCTCAACCCAACAGCACAAAATTGGTATAAAGTAGCCAGGGAATTTGAAACTCTGTGGAACTTTCCAAACTGTATTGGGGCGGTGGATGGTAAACATGTAGATGTTGATGTTTGTTATTATTATTATTATTATTATTCCAATATAAATTATTAAAAATATTAACAATAAATTATATTATTGCAGGCTCCACCTAATAGTGGATCGACATACTACAACTATAAAGGGAGACATAGCATCAATTTAATGGCACTTAGCGATGCCAATTATTGTTTTTTAATGTTGAATATTGGCGCTGAAGAACGTCGAAACGATGGAGGTGTTTTTCGAAACAGTGACATTGGCATCCGTTTCGAAAATAAAAATATGGATCTTCCAAAACCAACCCAAGTAGGAGTAAATGGACCAAAGCTTCCATACGTATTAGTTGCAGACGAAGCGTTCGCTTTAACACCATATATGATGCGACCATTTCCTCGGAGCAAGAATCTTGATTTCAGGAAAAAGGTGTTCAACTATCGTTTAAGCAGAGCTCGGCGTGTCGTTGAAAGCGCATTTGGACTGCTCGCATCTCGATGGGGAATCTATCGAAAGCCAATCAGCGCTTCTTTAGCAACAACAGTAAAAATTATTCAAGCAACAACTACTTTGCATAATTTTATAATGCAATATGAGTTAAAGGCACCTCTATCAGAAAGAGTGTACTTCAGGAACAGCATAGAAGATAATAACATAAGTAATGGAAGTGCATTTACAGAAATTGCTGTACGGAATTCAAATGCGTCTGGTCGATATGCTATAGAAGTGCGAAAAAGTTATGCTGATTTTTTTATGACTTCCGGGGCAGTAGAATGGCAGTGGGATAAGGCTTTATCTAATGATTTTTAATTATTTTTTTACTTTTCTTTCATACAGATTTATTTATTTCACGTGAATATCTATATATTTAAGCAAATTTATGTAATTTTTGAAATACTTGCTACTCCTACATACTTGCTCCGGATTAAATCATTATGTGTTTCGAAGGAAGAAGGCATATTTTATTTTACGGTTTAAGACATTGATTAAACGATTTATCAAATAATACTGCATTTTTTATTTTTATACATTTACAGAACACATGTATTAACACTTTTAAATATAAAAAATAAATTTAAATATGTATTTACAATTTTAAATATAAAAAATAAATTTAAATCTTTATCAACTGTTACTTTTCCGAATCTGAAATATAAATATTCATCTCATGTAGAATTCAGCTTCTCATGCAATTTGTTTTTAAAATAATCAAGTATTTGTGTTCACACATTACCTAATCTTTCTTGAACCTCTAGAATTCTACTTAGAAATTCAATTTCTAATTTGGCACGTTCTCTGTAAGGAAGTTTTCGGAGGCCATCGGCCAATCTCATTGCGAAGTGATCCACAGAATCCATTTTTCCTGCAGGCTCGTTCATAACTGCAGCAATAAAAGCCTCTTCTAAATGATCTTTGTCATTTTTTGTTGAATCTAATCTTCTTCCTGCAAAGATGTGAAATACAAATAATAATTAATAATAATAATAATAATAATAATAATAATATATATATATATATATCTAATATTCGAATTAAAAATAATAATTAAAATTTATATCGCATATAATTATTCTCATATATGTATAATTAAAGATTAACAAGATAAGAAGATTTCTCAATAATGTGAAATTTTTTTCAATATTATTTTCTGTTTACAAATCTTTTTTGACATCAATTTTAGAAAGATTATGTGGTATGTATATACAGGGTGTCCCGCAATAGAATGTCCATAGCTTGACTATGTGTTCCTGGGATTATTTTGAGTAAAAAAGTTCAAGTCAACATGGGTTCGAATTGCAAGATTATTTTTTGAAGTTATAACATAATATTATTACCTCATTACATCAAAATACTACTTATTATTATCTGAATTAATTCAAAATTAATTCGGAATTAATTCAGAATGTGTTGTATTCCTTAAAACAAAGTTGTAATTAAATTACAAGTATCAATACAATAACATTATAATTAGAAATTTCCGATTTTTTTGAGAAACCGTTGCAATTCGGACCCATGTTGATTCGAACCGTTGCAATACCACTATAATTTAAATGTGTTTATTGTTCACTCAGATAACGCGATTATAGAAATGTGCCCGAAACTGTGTCCCGTTTAATGATTTTTTGAGGTTAATGGCGCTACTACGATATACATCATCTTAAGCCTATCATACAAAGCAAAAGAACAGGCAATAGGAACAAGGAATAGGAATAGAACAGAAATCCAACAGGTCGGAAATCTGTTCCTATTGCCTATTCCCTGCTCCTATTGGTAGATAATTTATATTCCCTGTTCCTATTGCCTGTTCTTTTGCATTGTGCGATAGGTATTATAATATTATTACACATTTTAAATATGCAATTATTATTACATGTTAAATATGTATCAACTGCTGTTTGATACATTCATACATTTATATATGTGCAGTATACCTGCTATGTATTACATACCCAGTGAGAAATGACAGGTCGGAAGGACGACTGTTAGACGACTATGTCGTTTATGGTTGAAATTAGTATCTATTTAAACCATTTTTCAACTAATCGAAAATTTGGTTTTTACCCAGCCAGAAATATTAATAATATTGCGAATATTTCTATAAGATTTCTATTGTCTTTCAGTCAATTTTACATCAAAACAAAGCTGGAAGCGAGCAGAATCTGCAGCATTTATATAATTTATTAAAATAGTGTAGTTTATTCGCTTACCGCTATGCGGCGCATTATTCACTTTCTATAGCCGTATTCGAGTTCTTGTCATGAGCGTATATAAAGCCTGCAAAATGCATATGTTAATAACATATGTAATTATTTCTATTAGTTTAATTTCTGATACAATTCCCGTAGAGGGGAATTCAGATATTGAACTGATTTTTGGAAAATCGGACAGATAAATGTCCGGTTTTCACTTATTCGGACAATTTCTGTCCTAATAAGTGAAGATATTTCGTTATTTTTACTTAAGATATAAAATAGAAATTTATCTGGCCCGATAGAAATCGACTTGACCATTACGCAGTTCGAGTCGACAGGCGATCGACATGAGAGACAAAAAGAGGTCGGTCGATGTCTATTTCGATCCTATTTCTCACGTTTTATAAAGGTCTAATTTGAAGGACACAAAAACATCTAATCGACCAAATTTTAGACGTCTATATCAACCGATCTCCTCGGTTGAAAAGTCGTTGATTCGACGTCTTTTCAACTGGTAATTTCTCACTGGGTACGTATTTCGACTGGGATATTTCAAACTTATTGCGTTAATTACGTATTTAACACGTTATATCTGATATGAAATAAAATGCAATGTAAATGCAATATTGTTATGTATTTAATATATTGTAACGTCCTGCGTTTCTGGAATACCCGTTACATATATCATCATCGTTTATCATATGTGGAAGAATATCGTCTCCGAGCGCGTTGCTAGGGAACGTTTGTTTAAAAAACAGCTGGACCTTCGTTTTTGGTTTGACGGTTGTCGAACTGCGCGGACGTATTTTGCGAATCTCAGCAAATATTATTATATCCCATCGTTATATTATTATATTAAATCGTTAATATTAAATTGAATAATATTAAAATATTAAATTAATTCTTTATACGCGAGTTCTATCATTTCGGGCGTGAGTGCGAGTGCGGATTAATTAGTGCACGATTCGAGAAATCTCGAAGGACCGGAGGACGTTACATTTTGGGGGCTCGTCCGGGATCTACGAAAACTAAACGAGCAGGATGACGACGAGAACGCGATCACAAATTTCGGCGATGTCAGGTGACATAGATCCAATGCGGGAAATTCTACAAGAGCTGGCACAATTAAGAGAGGAACAGAAGATGGAACGAGAGCAAATACAACAGGAGCTTCGCCAGAGAGATGAGACATTACGCCGAATGGAACAGGAGATCGCTCAGATAAGTCGCTCCAATAATAGTGTGAATGTAGAAAATGAACGCGTGAATGTCTCCGAGCGAGATGAGACGAGCGCGTCTTCAAATATTAATTTAGGATATAAATTAAAACCGGATACTTTTGATGGAACAGGGTCATTAAGAGAATTCTTTACCCAATTTGAATTAATAGCGCGAGCAAATCGATGGACGAATGAATTAAAAACCGTGGCGTTGGCATCTAGTTTAAGAGGAAAAGCGCGATCGGTTTTAGATTGTATAAAAGAAATAGAAAAATTAGAATTTGCAGAATTATAATCAAAATTAGAATTACGATTTGGGGAAGGACATTTTTCGGGAACTTATTATACTCAATTTACAAATCGGCGACAAAAATTCGGTGAGGAAATAGTTACTTTAGGAGGGGATATAGAGCGTTTAGCACAATTAGCTTATCCGGAATGTGCAGAGGAAATTCGTGAAAAAATAGCATGCGCACAATTTGTTAATGCGATTAACGACGGATTCATAAAGAGAACTTTACAATTAGAAGGGGTTTCATCTTTAAAGATGGCAATAGAAAGAGCTATGACCATCAAAGTAATAAACGAAAATAGTTTTTCAAAAAAGAAAGAATTTGACAATAATAATGATTCAAAAAGAAATAGTAATTTTTATAATAATAAAAATAAAAATTCGAGAGATGAAATTCATAATAAAGAAAAAGAACAAGGAAAAACAAATAAGGGAAATAATAATAAAAGAGAATTTGATAAAAAAAGTCAAATAGAGTGTTGGCAATGTGGAACTTATGGACATTATCGTTCAAAATGTCCAAAAATTTCAGAGGGAAAAAAGGAAAACTAAAAAAGGTCGGATTATACGGGGCGGGTTCGACTTGTTCGGAAAATGCTCCGGAAATTAAAAATTATAGAATTAGTAGAATTAAAGAAAAAAATGATTATTTTATTTATACGGGACAAATTAATGGAGAACCTTGTAAATTTAAGATTGATACGGGTTCGGATATTTCAATTGTTAACGAAAAACTAATACAAAAATTTAATAAAAAAATTTTAATAAAGAATAATTTTCTTAAATATCCTACGGGAGAAAGAGTTTCTATAAAATATAAAATAAAAGTTAAAATTGATATTGGAAAATTTTCTGAAGAAATAGAAGTTTTCGTAGCAGATATAGTAGATGAATGTTTATTAGGGGTTGATTTTCTTTTAAAAGTAGGATTAGAAGGAATATTTTATTCAACTTTCGGAAACGGTACGGAAAATGGTGTTAAAGAATTAGAATGTGCTCGAATAGTTAGTTTCGAAGAAAAGGTTCCTCATAAATTAGAAGATTTGTATAAAAAGAATAATCTGAATTTAAATGAGGCACAAAAAAGAGATTTAGTTGAATTTCTTGAAGAATTTCAAGATGTGTTTTCTGAAGAAATTGTAACAGGGAACTGCGATGTAATAGAACATAAGATTAATTTAAAGGAATCGAGTCCTATTAAACAAACTCCTCGTCGAATTCCAATTCATATGCGAGGAGAGGTAAATAAAATCCTTGAAGAAATGAAATGTCAAGGAGTAATTGAAGAGTCATGTAGTCCTTGGGTTTCTCCCGTGGTCTTAGTCAAAAAGAAAGATGGTTCGATTCGTTTTTGTGTAGATTTTAGGAAATTAAATTCGGTGACAATAAAAGATTCTTATCCTCTTCCAAGGATAAACGATATTCTTGACCGATTATCTGGGAATTCTTGGTTCTCGACCTTGGTCTTGAAAAGTGGTTATTGGCAAGTTAAGGTTAGTCCTGAAGATAAAGAGAAAACAGCATTCTCGATTGGAAATGGTTTGTGGCAATTCACGGTAATGCCTTTTGGGTTATGCAATGCACCTGCAACATTTGAAAGATTGATGGAGAGGATTTTACAAAATAATTTGATGAAAATTTGTTTGGTCTACTTAGATGATATTATAATTTTTGGAAAAACTTTTTCGGAAATAATTAACAATTTAAGAAATATTTTTCTTCAGCTTCGAAAAGCAGGATTAAAAGTAAATCCAAAAAAATGTAACTTGTTAGATACAAAAGTAAAATATTTGGGGCACGTTGTATCGGAAGAAGGCATAACTACTGATCCAGAGAAAATATCCGCAGTAGAGAATTGGCCAATACCAAACACTAAGAAACAAGTCCGAAGCTTTTTAGGATTTTCTTCGTATTATAGGAAGTTCGTGAAAGGGTTTTCTCTTCTAGCGAAACCACTTTATGTTTTAACAGAGAATAATGTTAAATTTAGTTGGGATGAAAATTGTCAAAATGCGTTTGAAATTTTAAAGAAAGAATTAATTTCTTCTCCAATTTTGTCTTTCCCTTTAGAAAAGGGAGAATTTATTCTTGACACCGATGCATCTAATCATGGGATCGGTGCGGTGTTATCGCAAATTCAAGAAGGATCAGAAAGGGTTATAGCGTATTTCAGTAGAGTATTTAATAAGGCAGAAAGAAACTATTGCATTACGCGACGAGAACTTTTGGCAATAGTAGATGCTATTAAATCTTTTCATCATTATTTATATGGTCAGAAATTTCTCATCCGGACTGATCATACTTCTTTACGTTGGTTAATGTCTTTTAGAGATTTGGAAGGGCAATTGGCACGTTGGATAGAACGGTTACAACAGTATGATTTTGAGGTGATTTATCAAAAAGGAAAAGTGCATAAAAATGCTGATGGTTTGTCGAGACGTCCTTGTGAAGAAGATTCTTGTAATTATTGTGCTAGAATTGAGACAAAAGAAGGAAAAGTGGTAAATAGAATTGTATTCGAAATTGATAAACAACAGGAGTGGCGTTTGGAGCAATTAAAAGATCCTATAGTTTCAATTTTCCTGTTGGGAAAAGAAATTGGGAAACGACCTGAGAAACGAGAATTAGAAAGAAATGAGACAGCTAAGATTTATTTCAATTATTGGGAATCTTTATTTGTAGAGAACGGAGTTTTGTATAAAAAATGGATATCTTCGAATCTTAAAATAAATATTTTTCAGATTATCGTTCCAGAAAAGAAAATTCAGGAGATTTTGAAAGAGGCTCATGATTCTCCTTCTGGTGGTCACTTTGAAATCAATAAAACATTGGATAGGATTCGAAAAAGATTTTATTGGGCAACTTGTAAGAAAGATGTCGAGAATTGGTGTAATTCTTGTGAAATTTGTATAGCAAGAAAAGGACCCTCAGATAAAGGAAAAACTCCCATGCAAATTTATAATGTGGGAGCTCCTTTTGAGAGAATGCAAATGGATATTCTTGGTCCGCTTCCTGTTACTTCTTCTGGTAATAAATACTTATTAGTCATTATTGATTGTTTTACGAAATGGGTTGAAGCATTTCCTCTTAAAAATATAAGAGCTACAACAGTGGCAGAAACTTTTGTTCAACAAATAGTTACTCGCTATGGTGTTCCTCTTGAATTGCATACTGATCAAGGAAAAAATTTTGATTCTAAATTGTTTCTGGAATTGGCATGTTTATTAGGAATTAGGAAAACTAGAACTACACCGCTTCATCCTCAATCTGACGGACAAGTAGAACGTCAACAGAGAACTATTTTAGATTACTTGGCGAAGTTTATTAGTGAAAATCAGAGAGATTGGGATAGGTGGATTCCAATGTATTTGTTAGCCTATAGATCTTCTAAACATGGAACTACAGGGGCAACTCCGGCTGAATTATGTTTTGCTCGAGATTTGAGACTACCTATAGATCTACTTCGAGGAACTTTACCTTGGAAAGAATCAGGACAAATTATTAGTAATTATGTTGAAAAATTACAGGGAAAATTAGGAAAATTACATGAGAATGCTAGGCATCATATGGAAATTAGATCTAGCAAAATGAAAAGTTATTACAATCGAAAAGAAGTTAGAGAGATTTCATTTAATGAAGGACAAAAGGTATGGTTTTTCAATCCTCGAAGAAAAATAGGAAAAGCTCCTAAACTTCAAAGTCATTGGGAAGGACCTTATAGAATTATTAAGAAATTGAATGATGTAGTATTTTGTATACAAAAATCACCTCGGCATAGAAAGAAAATAGTACATGCAGATAGATTAGCTAGTTGCGAACGAAGAATTTAAATTAAAATCGAGTCTTCTATGAAATCAAAGAAGCATTGCGTTGCTAGGAGTTGTTAATCAATAACTGTCATCTTTTGAATTCGAATTTCGAAGTAATCAAGAGTAGGAGTATTTGCATTACACATGCATTTCTTGATATATTTCATTGGTTACTTATATTGGTTTGGAATATTAGCGATTATTTCCTACAGACGACAATTAATTGATTTAGCGTTACGTAAGTAGACAACGATATATGGCACGGTAATAGATATCAATCTCGCGAAAATAATAATAATGTAAATATTATTTATATAATAATTCTGACGGAATTAATTTTTTTTATTTCTTAGACTTTTCACTTCCACAAGATGAATTTGTCGAAGAAAATTTCCCTCTTCAGAACACCAGAAGAGATTAATTCTAAGAAGACTACCTCGCTCGCGGTTTTGTGCTGTGGTTTTTCCGCGAGACTTTGGGCAAATGCCGAGGTAGGGACTCGGGGATCCTTCAACCAGAAGGACCACAGAATAATTCCCCCCCCCCTTGTCTGAAGAATTTACGGGAAATTGTCGGAAGAATATACGGGAAAAGCGTTCTTCAGGTGAACGTCATCGCAGAATTTTCACCGTTACGACTCCAATTTCTTCGAGAAAAGTGTTGGGATTTCCTGGAGTCGATATCTTGGAAACTGGCCACTTCCTAGATGATATCGATCGGAAGATACCCGGATTACACTTAGAAAGAAGAGGAAATATTTGGATTCTTAGAAATAATCCCTGAAACATCGTCGAGTCACCGAATTGTCGGGACGACAATTTTCTAAGGAGGGAGCAGTGTAACGTCCTGCGTTTCTGGAATACCCGTTACATATATCATCATCGTTTATCATATGTGGAAGAATATCGTCTCCGAGCGCGTTGCTAGGGAACCTTTGTTTATAAACAGCTGGACCTTCGTTTTTGGTTTGACGGCTGTCGAACTGCGCGGACGTATTTTGCGAATCTCAGAGAATATTATTATATCCCATCGTTATATTATTATATTAAATCGTTAATATTAAATTGTATTATATTGAAATATTAAATTAATTCTTTATACGCGAGTTCTATCATTTCGGGCGTGAGTGCGAGTGCGGATTAATTAGTGCACGATTCGAGAAATCTCGAAGGACCGGAGGACGTTACAATATATATTTATAAAATATATATATAATGTATATATTGTATAATATTGTATATTGTATATATAAAATTTCGATGATACTTTACCTTCTTAAAGATGTCAAAGCTTGATAAAATATAAAGTTGATTGTGGGAATGTAATACCTTTCGTATTTTTTTTTTACAATTAAAATTTGTAGAAGTTATCTAGAAAAACTACATAAATATATTTTATTAGATTAATAAATGAAAAATCAAACAATGATATAAAAATAATTTGCATGCATATTAATAGTTACTATAATTCGTAATACATAATTAATTAACAAGCTTTCGTTAAAAAGAAATTATAAAACATTGAACTGAAATATAAAATTAAATTTACACATGTAATTGTACTCAAAAATTATATTTAATAAATATTTAACAAATTACATAAAATTTATTATAAGAAATATATAATATTAAAATATATTAAAATGTTAAATAACATTCTTTTTATCTCCAATAACATTCAAAATGTATTAAAATGTTAAATAGAACATAAATGTTATACATATTGCAAAAAATAATAAGTCATATTGTTTAGAGGTATTGCACTTTCACAATGAGAACACTGAGAATGATCGTATGCACTGAATTATCAGAACTGAAGGTTTATTCTAACGAGAGAAATTCACTCGAATTTAAATTGTGAACGTAATACAATAGAGAGGGAGCGAATAAAAATCGAGGTGTATATCCGAAAAGACGATCCAAGACTGTGTATATCCGTGAATATGTGTCAAGGACGCTAACGCTTAGAAATCGAACAGCTGATTTCGGCTGTCGCGTGGTACGGCGAGGCGCGGGGAAAGGCGCGCGAGAGCGCGCAAAAACCGTAAATAAGCGCGGCGACGATCTAAGCCGATACACGGTGTTCGCTATATAGCGTTTAAATCGACGAATAATACGCAATGCGAAAACGATTAAATGCAGATGGATTGCAACTGGATGACAATCTTAAATGATTAAACACATATAATTATTTAATACATATAAGAATTAATAATTTTTACTTATTTTGTAGAATCACTATTTTTTTCTTGTTTTCTTTGTTCTTTGAAATCTCGATTGATAAATTTTAAAGTATAGAATAAACGGACCCTAATATAAAGTTTAATAAAATAATTCTTCGGAAAATTGGAACATGAATGAGAAATTTCTATTTCAGAAAGAATTTTTGTAAAATTTTGTACTATATTAGATTGCTTAATAATAGAAAAGTTTTCAAAAAATTTTACATGCATTTCTTTAACATACTGCAGAAACAAAGAACTTGGAACGTGCAAACTGCCAAAAGTATTTTCTGTATTATCATATGCTCTGAAATAGGTATATAATTTTAAAGTATTTAAATCACTACTTTTCTCTGAAAGTATACGTTCACATGCTTCACACGTATGCTTTATAAAACAACGCTTTAATAAATAGCCACAGATATAGGTAAATGCATTTTCTTCAATTATTGGCATATTGCGATATTCGTAATTATCTATTTCTACATTAATAGATATTAACGTATTATTGTTATTGTCAGCTGTCTGAATTGTTAACATATCTATTTCTTGAAAGTTAGTACTTTGTACTAATACTGTATCTTTATCTACTTCACAGTTTCCAGTGTTTACTTGACAATAATTTATACAAAATAACTTTTTAAATGAGTGATAAAATTGAATTGGAGTGGGATTAAAAGCGTTGCCATTTTGATTACGCACAACGCCAAAGAAATTTTCTAATGCGTCTTGATTAAAACGTCGTGTTAATAAAAATTGTATAGGACTCTGAGCTTGTTCTAATTCTTTCCACAATTGAAGCAATGATTTTATGGTAATAATCCAACATTTTATTGATGTTATTGAACGTGTGACATCTTTTTTAGTTTTACTTATTACTTTAACACGTTGCAGAAAAGATAATGTTTCGTTTAAAAAAAGATTTTGTTTATCTGAATTTGTAAATGCTTTTTTGTTAGGGTTACTATTATACAGCGTTGAAGAATTTAGAAGATCAAATAATTTGTTAAAACGTTCTATAAATTCCGCTGTAAATGCAGCTTTAGCAGGTAATATACCTAAACTTATGTAAGTATTTAGAGCAGCTGAAACAGTAGCACTTAGAATTTGAGTGGCATACTTTACTTTCATTCTTTGAAAATTGTTTGGAGCAATATGTGCATCTGTTAATCTAGGTGCAATACGACATTGCTTACTTTTATCATCGTTATATAAATCACTTATGTATTGCCATGATGTAACTTTGTCTTCATCTACATAACTGTGTCGTAATAAGTTGTTTCTCGTTGCTTTTATCAAATGTGGTACATCAAACATATAGAATATTTTTTCATTATTAATTTCAAAGTACTGTTTTTCAATACTGATGTGTAATAATTCAGACAGCTTAACAAAATTAGAACCTATATCTGAGATGACACATAACACTTTTAAACCAATATTTCTTAAACCTAATATAGCTTCATGCAAAATATTTAATAATTGAGAACTATCAAGAGTAGAATTTGTAAAAAAATATGCCAATGGTTGTTTCCAAGATTGACATATGCCTCTGACTAGTATTACAGCCACATTACAAGCAGGCAATAATTTATCAGTATACATGTTATCTAACCCCACGTCTTCAAAACCTATTATTTTATCTCTAGTTGAATTATAGAATAAATGTGCTTTCAAAGACATTTCGTCCAAACATAAAATACAATATTTATCAATTTCTTTCAATGTTTCAGTCTTAATTTTTAATATTTGAAATGCCACATTTTGAATACCTGGAGTTAGATAAATGGTATGTGTAAATCGTTTTAATGTTATAGGATTAGGCAAACAAAATAACTTTGAAGCCGCTAAATCTTTATAAGCTTTAGGGCTGGAGAAATATAAAGATAAACAATATTGTTTGAAAACAGAACTGTACCTTCTGCCTTTGTCATTAACTTGAAACAGACGTGCTTGTGTTTTTATAAACTCTGCTGTTGCTGGTGGAAAAAATTGGTCTACTACTACATCTAATAAATCCATATTTATTTCCGTATCTTTTTTCTTCAACATGACTTCTAATTTTCTTATTTTTCGTTCAGCCTGTTTTAATTTCTTTCGAAGTTGACATTTCCTGGGTGACGTTGTTGATAATGTCAATGGTGTTTGTATGTTTACATCTCTTTTTCCTAGATATTAATATAATTTTATGTATTTTGCAGTTATAACATTTTACAATATAAGTAGCAAAATTTATTTTTTAGTAAAATATAAAATGTTTTGATATATTAACGTACCTGAAGAATTATCTTTTTCCTTATCTAGTAATTCTTCCAAGGAAATGTCCATAATATTTGTATTTGTCGATGCTTCCATATGCATTGTATCATTTAGTTCGTCTATAATATTTAAATCATTATATTAAAACATATGTAAAATAACATGTTATATTCATGTTAATATGCTCTATAAAATTTACGTTAAAGAGTAATTATTATATATATATATATACCAATGTTATTATCAGTTGAAAAGGGAATAGCATAGAGATGTGCGAACTATTCGGATTCGAATCGAATCGAATCGAATCTGATAAAATTCGATTCGATTCGAATCCGAATTCTTATAGTTCGAATACGAACTATTCGAAAATTTCGAATTAAAAAGATTTTAATGCAAATCGCATGTTGGTAATTTTTCAAATTAAAATTTTCCGCTAAACAAAGCGACACTGATATGAGAAATAAATAGTAAAAACTGCGGTCGGTCAAGCAACGACTTACGACTCATTATAGAACCGACCGTAGGCAGTTGCAAACACACCTATACTTCAGAAGATATCTATAATTGTAAGTAAATAATTGAAGAAATGTATCTAAATATTTTCTTAATTTGATATTTGTTTTAGGTTTTAGCAATCAAGATACATATATACGCATATAAGATTTTATTTGAGTTCAGGAAATTCTATATTTCGAGAGAAGATTTTGTCGTATTATTATATAGGTTATGTTGAAAGGTTAGATTTCTAAATATTCTCGTAAATTAATATCATTTATACATTGCTTTTAATATCGTGACATTTATAATCTTTTATTTATATTTATATATTTATATTTACATATTTTTATTTATTTTAGATAATTATTTATCATGGATGAGTCCGATTTCAATATAAATCCTGACAGTCCAGATAGTATGTTAGATTTAAATACATCAGATGAGAATGCCAGTGCCTGCAGAAAAAGAAAAATAATTGATTACTCTAAAGAAGCATTTAAAGAAATACCAAATAATAAAATAAAACTAAAGAATAAAACTGGAGGATTGCTTTCTGATAAGCAGAACGAAAATTGTGATTTGTCGTGTGATTCTATGATTAGTCTAAGTCTAAGTCAAAATAATAAAATTGAAAAGAATGATGAAAATAGCAGTAACAGAGACATACAAATTAGTGCAACTGATATGGCAAAAGTTAATACACCTCATGCTTTGATTTGGTTTTTTTTTACTAAAATGAAAAAAGACCAATACAAGGCTGTTTGTAATATTTGCAAAGTCATCAGGAATATTCCAACTGGTACCACAACGACTCTTCAGAATCATTTAAAAAGACATATTACTGCATATAATGAATATTCAAAATTAAAAGAACTGAGAGATTTAATTAAATCAAAAAATAAGATGAAAGAAAATTCAAATAGGCAAATGTCTCTAAAAAATAGTTTAAAATCGACAGTATTATTTGATTCTTCAAGCAAAAAAGCGCAAGAAATAACTAAAACTATAGCTATGTTTATTTGTAAGGGTTTACATGCATATAGTATTGTCGAGGAACCTGCTTTCAAAAATTTGATTTTTCTTTTGGAACCAAGATATGTAATTCCCTCTCGCACAACATTTTCAAGATCAGTGATACCAAAATTATATGAAAATTTGAAACAACGAATGTTTAACATAATAAAGTCTGCAAAAACCACTCTTTATTCAGTATGTATGACAACTGATTTATGGACGTCAAGATCTGGTGATTCATACATAGCCTTCACATTACAATTTCTTGATGAAGATTTTGTCATGCAACATATGACAGTAGACTGCCAGCCTTTCCCAGGAAAACATGATTGTATAGCTATTTGCGACAAGGTGGAAAATGTAATTAGTGAATTAGATTTGCTTGATGAAAAAATAAAAATATATATAGTTTCTGATAATGGAGCTAATATGGTAAAAGCACTCGGCAAGAATCCTTCTAATTTAGAAAATGATTTTAACATGACTGAAGCTGTTAATAGAAAATCTTGGGAACATATTCTATGTTATAATCACACTCTTCAATTAACTATCAGTGATACAAGAAAAGAAATGAGTGCTAATGGTGTTATAGAAAAAGTGTCAAATATTGTAGCTCGATATAACAGAAGCAAATCTGCAAGAGAATCACTTGAACATTTTCAAACTGAACACAATATTCCTAAGCATGATTTGATCCAAATGGTTTGTACTCGTTGGGACAGTGAGTTTTTGATGTTAGAAAGATTTGTGGAACAAAAATTTGCAATTATTAGTGAACAACATAAAGCGGGCATTGATGGTCTTACAGTTCAAGAATGGAAACTGATAGAAGGATATGTTGAAGTTCTACGGTCTATTGCTAATTTCACTGCTGAAATGGGTAGCCGATCAAAACCAACTCTTTCTATGGTATTACCTGTTATATTTGAAATCAAATCATCATTAGAAGATATTATTAAAAATGCACCAAAAGGAACAGGTATATTATTTGCAAGAAAACTTTTAGCCAATATAAAACTAAGATTCACCGATTCAAAGTACTGGGAGTCACCTTTGTATAGAATAGCAATGTTGTTAGACCCAAGGTTTAAAAATACACTTCTTAACAATAAAGATAGTGCTTCTTTACTAGAAGAAAAGGCTATAGAAAAACTAAGAGAAAATACCACAAGTACAATAAGTACATTTCAGACTACAAATCAAACTAAAACTAAATCTTTACTAGAAGTTTCCACGAATAGAAGCAAATGGGAACATATAAAGAAAAAAGCTGATATTAGAAACATGAACGCTCCAGATGAAGAAGTAAAAATTAAAATAGAGGTATAAGATTTTTTCCCTTTCTTTTTTTAATTTTATGTGCATATTATATAGCCATTATTATTATTAACTACAATAATCTTTTAAAATATTAATAAATATTGATTTTATTAAGGTTGAGAACTATTTGAAATCACCCACAATTGAGGAACAAGAAGATCCGTTGACATGGTGGAGAACAAATGCTTTAATTTTTCCATTTTTGGCACCTCTTGCGCGCCATTATCTCGCCATTGCTGCAACGGAAACTTCAAGTGAGAGAGTGTTTTCCGTGGGAGGAAATGTAATCACTAATAAAAGAACAAATCTATTGGCAGAGAACGTGAGACAAACTATATTTTGTCATGACAATTTAACTGCTCTCGACGGCGTTTGCTTTGAAAAACGTTAAAGATATTTAAATCCCAAAAAGATGAATATTTTTAGCTAGTTTATCAAACATATTTTAAATCAGTTTATGAGTTTATATAAGTTTAAATCAGTTTATCAACTTTATAAGATCAGTTGCTTTTCCTTTTTTTTTATATTTTATATAAAGTTAGTTTTTTTAAATATTACGTACCAATTTTGTATATCAATGATATACTGTTATAAAAAAAACTTATATTTAATTGTAATTTTTAATTTTTGCATAATGTTAGTACGTATTTCTTACATTAGTAATATTAGTATGTTAGAAAATCTTATTTCATATTATAATAATTTTTTTCATATGTGATTTACGAATAAGTTATATTTGCATATACTGTAGACTGATTGTTAACTTGATAAGTCCACTTGATAATGTCAAGTTATGAGTCCGAATGTAAAATGTGAGAATCCATGTGAAAAAAGTATTCTTATAAAGTGCAATAATAATCTCTTGTCTCTTGGCCAAATGGCTGTGAATATTGAATAAATAAATAAATTTAAAAAAGAACTCCCTATTATTTACACAGAATATAATAATTACGCGCACAATTAGTGTAATTGTAGTTGTCTTAAATATATAAACATATTGTATAATGTATATCTTATTATAATTATAAGCAATATTTTCACGATTTAGTTCGATTTAATTCGATTTGATTCGATTTAATTCGATTCGATTCGATTCGTTTCGATTCGAGTAAAATTTCGTTGATTCGATTCGATTCGATTCGACATAAAAATTCTTTGATTCGCACATCTCTAGAATAGCATGTGGCTGTAATCGAGTCTTTTCATAATTTAAAAACATTGCATCAGTAAAATGCTTCTTGCATACTCGATAACTATTATATAGAGTAACAGGATCTTTGGAATATAATTCTTTTCTGTTACATGCCGTTATCCATAATTTGCATCTAAAATAATATTAAAAAATATATTGACATATTATTATAACATGTATCTAATTACAATATAATATACAAATAACCTATTTAATCATAATTTATAATATTTGTAATGTATACATATCTTTCTGGATCTTTCGGAAATCAGAACAAAGTTTCCTTTAATCCCATTTTTCCACTACTAACACCACAGCAATCTTCAAATGCACATCGATATCCACTTCTGTTACTCATTTTTTTATTTCCAAAATATTTTGAATAAATAAACTTAAATAAATGCAATATAATACAATGCGCATCTAACCTAATAATTCATGCATGTATTATTAGGTTATGTCAAGTAGCGTCAGACAACAGTCGCCATATTGTTGATTGTGCTAGTCGCCATATTTATTTACCAACTTTTTGGAGGAGTGTTCCTACTGTTCTTACTATACTGTGCCGAGGAGGTGACAGCCTCCGGCACCAGTCGCCTGACCACCGGCGCCAGTCGCCAGGACACAGGCGCTAGCCGCCTCACCACCGGCGCCAGTCGCCAGGACACAGGCGCTAGCCGCCTCACCACCGGCGCCAGTCGCCAGGACACAGGTGCTAGTCGCAGAAACTCCAGCACCAAGCATCCCGAAGCGACACCATCCGGAAACGGCCCTCCTATCTGTGACACTCGGCTGTCTTCAAGGACGACCGACCGACCAACAACACCGGATATCAGGGAGCGTTCCCTCACGCCTCCAATATTGTGGCAAGTGCCACCGCTGATCTCGCCTCTGAAGCGCTCGCCCATCAAAAGGGCCCCACGAACAACGACGGATCAGCGGACATATAAGGACGCCGCTACACAGACGAAAAAGAGAGGAGGCAAGGCACGAAGGAACGGCAACGTCAACCCAGACACATATAAAAATAACACACATACATGAAACCACACACGATCATTGTAAAAATGAATAATTTACATTATATTAGATATTAACTGTGTGAAATTCGACACGTCCTATCCACATCCAGAAATCGAAATCCCACACATTATATATATATATATATGTATATGTATATACAGGGTGACCCATTTTAACTTAGGCAGCCAAATAACTCGAAAAATAAGCACACTACGAAAAAATGTTTAGAATCAAAATTTCGTCATTTCGAGGGGGACGTACAATGACGTTAAAATGAGCCCCTCCACCCCTCCCCCTGGGCGGTGAGGGGGGGCAAGTTTGAAATCTTAAATAGGAACCCCTATTTTTTATTGCATATTCGGAATCTTTGGCTAAAAACACATACAATTTGTCTGAAACATTTTTCTCGATTCATGATAGATGGCGCTGTAATCGACGAAATTCAATTTCTTCGATTTCTCTTACTGAGAACCCATGCTTACGATTCTGCAATAAATTAACAATAAAAATACCACGTTTTCATTGTTAATACTCGAAATTAGTCTTAAAACAAACTTCTCATTATTTTTTATTACTCATTAATTACTTCTCAAGAAACTGCTTTTAGCGTAACCCAGGAACAACGTCGTGGACGTAGCAGTTTTCTGTTCCCTTCGGGGTGCTTGATTAACGTGAGTCCCCTCGCCTCTCACAATTCGGGGTGCTTGAACGTGTGGTAACCCAGCCAGTGAAGGCAAGGTCGTGTGGTGATCCAGCCAGTGAAGGCAAGGTCGTGTGGTGATCCAGCCAGTGAAGGCAAGGTCGTGTGGTGATCCAGCCAGTGAAGGCAAGGTCGTGTGGTGATCCAGCCAGTGAAGGCAAGGTCGTGTGGTGATCCAGCCAGTGAAGGCAAGGTCGTGTGGTGATCCAGCCAGTGAAGGCAAGGTCGTGTGGTGATCCAGCCAGTGAAGGCAAGGTCGTGTGGTGACCCAACCAGTTAAGGCAAGATTGCATTGTTATCAGCTCTCTCCGCATGGAGGAGATGCTCAAAGTGTGCACCATTATTTTCTAAGGATAACAGTAATCGACAGCGAAAGTTACGTTGTACATTTTCTAGCATTAAAGGAGTTATAGCTTCACAAGCTCTTCTTATTCTTTCCATCATATTCAATCTTGTCGTTGGAGCTTTACTATACACTGCATCTTTAACGTATCCCCATAAAAAGAAATCAAGGGGGTTCAAATCCGGTGATCTCGGAGGCCACAGAACTGGTCCACCCCGCCCTATCCACCGATTTGGGAACCTTTGATTCAAAAACATCCGTACAATACGAGCATAATGAGCAGGAGCACCATCTTGTTGATACCATAAATTTAGTCTAACTGCAAGGGGAACATTCTCTAGGTATGCTGGCAAATCATTTTCGAGGAATTCTAAATACATTGGACTATTAATTGGACGTTCAAAAAAATGAGGTCCTGACTTGGCCATTGCAAATGCCTACCCATACATATAAACTCCAACGATGTTGATTAAGCACCTCACGATACCAATGTGGATTTTCTGGTGACCAATAGTGGCAATTATGCCTATTGAGACTACCATTGCTGATGAATGTTGCTTCATCACTGAAACAAACATTACTAAAAAAATCTGGATTCTGATCTAACATCTCAAGAGCCCATCTACAAAATTGTACTCTGAGTACGTAGTCGGCCTCACTTAATTCCTGTACCAGAGTAATATGATACGGATGGTAATTGACTGATCGTAACAATCTATGTGCCGTAGTTTGAGGGATTCCCAGTTCTCGTTCTATTTGACGGGTACTAATATGGGGATTTTGATGAACCATAGCCAAAACTGCGAGCAATCTAGGGTCATTATTATTATGAAGTCTATTCCTTCGCCTTTCGCGATGAAGTGGATTATTACGAGATCTCCTTTCAATGTTTATAATTTGTTGATCAGTAGGATGGCGGCGATTTGGGAATCGCTCCGCATAAGTACGGGCAGTAAGTCTGTAATTTCTACCACATTCGCCAAAGGTTATAAGAATATCGACTACTTCTGTAGGCGTATAATTTGCCATTTTACCAAAATTTTATCAGAGTACAAATGTTAAAAAAATACATAAACACTTGTGACTTTGGCACTAAATGGACAAAATTTTGGAGGGATACTTAGAGGAACTCCATCAGATGGAAAGTCCAAAATGTCTCGGTACTTTGGACCATTCAAGTTACCTAAAGGGCAGGTTACGCTAAAAGCAGTTTCTTGAGAAGTAATTAATGAGTAATAAAAAATAATGAGAAGTTTGTTTTAAGACTAATTTCGAGTATTAACAATGAAAACGTGGTATTTTTATTGTTAATTTATTGCAGAATCGTAAGCATGGGTTCTCAGTAAGAGAAATCGAAGAAATTGAATTTCGTCGATTACAGCGCCATCTATCATGAATCGAGAAAAATGTTTCAGACAAATTGTATGTGTTTTTAGCCAAAGATTCCGAATATGCAATAAAAAATAGGGGTTCCTATTTAAGATTTCAAACTTGCCCCCCCTCACCGCCCAGGGGGAGGGGTGGAGGGGCTCATTTTAACGTCATTGTACGTCCCCCTCGAAATGACGAAATTTTGATTCTAAACATTTTTTCGTAGTGTGCTTATTTTTCGAGTTATTTGGCTGCCTTAGTTAAAATGGGTCACCCTGTA
>CAXASD010000026.1:0-34000 GCA_963971435.1 Lasius platythorax | reverse complement strand
AATAGAAAAAGTAGGCTACGACCAGGGAACTAAAAGCGGACACATGCAAAAACGGACAAACAGAGGAGATAATATTTGTCGAGGCCGTCCGAACAAGGTCGCCGTTAACGGACGAAACGCGTGGATCCTCACGAGCACCCAGGACCGCAGAACAGCGAGGCGAGAAAGTCGCCCGGAAAATCGGAGGAGGAGATCTCCGAGGGGCCGGCTTACAGATCCGGAAAGGAATGCACCGGACAACTTAGAGGTCACGCTACCCGTAGGACGAATCGGCCTTAAAAAGGAGGCCGCCAGCAATTAAAAATAAGGTTGTCGCGAATTAGCGATCCGGGCGTCGTAGGCCTACATACGGCCGTGCGTAAGCCGAGGGGCGGCGATATGACACGCGACGCCGTAATTGGTCAACGCGCGCACCCCCGTTCGCGCAGGATTGACTCGCGATATCGACCCGAAGGAATAGATCCTTCACTCTCGTGTGGATTGTCAAGCGTGTTGGCGTGCCCGCTCGGAAGCCCTGTCGAGACCGAAGTAGCGAACGAGTGATACTGAGTAAAGACGAGTTATCGACATAGGAGCCTAGGACCAGGAGATAGATTTTGTATCGGTGAGGCTACCCGTGTAAGATTTCGTGAGAAAGTACGTTTGTGAATGTCCGAGTCTCGACCGCTCTGACGCTGTCGCGAGCTATTTTGGTGAATTTTCGGCGTTTTTGGCGTGGGCTCTGCCCGTCTTATATTTCGCGATTTAGTGTTAGTGAGCGACCGACGTCAAGCGGCGAGAGCTTCGAGACTGTAGTCCCGTAATTGATCCGCGAAGATTAATCGTCTCTCCGGGATTCGGTCGGGTATTGCGTCGTGCATTTTTCGTTGTCGCGTATGTATAATTGCGTAGGTCGTGTGATAATTCGTCCGTCGTTGTATCGTGAGTCTTGTTAGCGCGTAAATTAATAATCTGAATGGTGTTGTATGAGCGTAAGGCGTGCGTAACGTGCGAGCATAATATCGCGTGCGAGAGAGTGTGCGTCGCACGCGAACACCTGTGAGCGCGAGAGCGAGAGAGAGAGAGCAAGGCGCGCGCGAGAGAGAGAGAGTAAGCCGTCGTTCCGCCGGCTGACGGATATCGATTTCGCCGCCGTAGATTGCGCGTTGTTTTACATCTAAGCTTTTGTCGCGAGATTCTCTATCTTTCTTCAAGTAGGGCGTGCTCGTGCCCGTCTCTCTCGCCCGAAAACGTCGTGTTAATTAGCCAACGGGTCGTAAAACGACCGGAATTTAGTCGCTCTTGCATGAATTAACCTCGCACTAACGCTATCGAACTCAAGCCGCCACATCCAGATCTTTGTATCGAATTAATTAATGTTGCCGTCGTATAATGGATGTCGTGTGATATCTCATCGCCGAAACGTTACGTTAATTTTGTTCGCGAGGAATCAGTTGCCTGTTTATGATTTTTCTATCGGTTCCTCTTATTAATGTCTTATCTTAATTTTATTTACAATTCTTTTTCTGTTCTTAATATCGAATGCGTTGTTCACCGAACTTTCTTTATTATACTGTGCTAAATCATACTGATTTCTGACAAACGTCTGGCGTTAATATTTTCATGTAAATTCTCTTGGTTGGATAATTATCCATAATCGCCAACCTAATATCTTTTTCTCATTTCTTGTAATGCAATCAATCAATCTTAATATTCACTCTATTTTCTTTAGTCTAATTGAGATCTAATAAAAATTATATTATTTTTGCCAGTATCATTTCGCGTTTATTCTTTTTGTGTTTGTGTCTCGTCATGCCGAGTATTTTAATACGGTAAATTAATTCTGCCAGTTTCGCGTATTTTATTCTGAGTTAATAATTTCGCGGCAACACCTCCCTGCCCCTCTACCGTTAGGAGAGCTAACCGGCCCGTAGCGGGCTTGTCGGCCCGGATTTCGCGTTAAATATCGTTTGTTGCGAATTGACGCGTGCAAGATCGCGTCTGGCGCCCAACTTTTAGTCTATTCCGTGTCTCGCGTAATACAAGGCCTTTAGTCCGCTGCGGTACGCGCGGGACGCCTTAAAACCGAGTTCCCCCGCGTAATAAATCCAACCATTTAATTGGTATTCAATTAAGTTGTTTTGTTTTTGACGACATTCGACTTCTTACCCCGTTTGGGCTCCGAACGGGAGAAAAAATCGTCGCAGTATATACCCATTTAGTATCTAATATCTCTACATCTTTAGGTTTAATAACTGATTTCCATGTATTAGCTTTAATTATAGATTCTACTTCTCTATTCATTGCCTGTTCCCATAAATTCTTATCTCTTCTATCCTTTAATTCATCATAATCATTAGGAACGTTTTCTACAAAAGACATAGCATCGAATGCCATATACAATTCAAAATCATCAAATTTTCCCGGACGTTTTACATTTCTCTTACTTCTAGTATTCATTTCTTCATTCTCTTGTGTCTTTAGTTCTTCATTTTCTAATTCTTTAGTTACTGATTCCTCAGTTTCCACCTCTTCTTCATTTTCTGAATCTGTTTCATCGTTACAGTCTACATTGCTGTCTACATCTATTTCTTTAATACTAATTTCATTTGTTTTTTCTTTAATCAATGTTTTTTCTCGATTTTGTTTGTAATAAAATATATTTTCATTAAATGTTACATTTCTAGAAGTTTGAATTTTACTCTTTTTGATATTCCATAGTCTATAACCATTATTCGTATAACCCATTATTATACATTTTTCAGATTTTTTATCAAATTTACTTCTAAATTGATCTTGTACATATGAATATGCTACTGTACCAAAGACTCTCAAATTTGTAACATTAGGCTTTCTTTCGTACCACAATTCAGCAGGAGTAGTTAACTCTAAATTTGCACTTGGACTACAATTTAAAATATATGCTGCAGTTCTTATCGCTTCATTCCAAAACTGTTTTGGTACTTTTGACTCATTTATTATTGATCTTGCCTTTTCTACTAGACTACGATTGTAACGTTCAGCTTTACCATTTTGCTGTGGAGTGTATGGTATTGTATAGTCAATAGTAGTGCCATTTTCTCTACAATATTGCTTCATATCACCTGAAACATACTCTCTACCATTATCACACCGCAAAACTGATATTCGTTTATTAAATTTAGTTTGTACCATCTGAATATATTCTTTAAAACAACTAAAAACCTCACTTTTATTTTTAATAATATATACGCAAATAAAACTCGAATAATCATCAATAAATGTAACGAAATATTTTTCACCATCATGTGATATTGGGTCTATTGGACCACAAATATCTGAATGTACTATTTCTAAAATACTTTTACTTTTCTGTCTTGTTCCAAATTGTCATTTTGTCATTTTTCCATTTACGCAAGATTCACAAAACTCTACTTTACTTATATTTAGTTTTTCAATGCCATTGACCATATCTTTATTTATTAATCTCTTTAAATTTGAATAGCTTATATGTCCATATCTCCTATGCCATAGTTTAATTTTTTCATCTTCTCTATCAATATTTAAACATTCATTTTTTATTACTTTAAAAGATATCTCATATAAATTGCTTCTTAGACCTAAACCAATTAATCTATTTTCATCGAATAACTTTACTTTATCTTTTTCAAATACTACTTTTATATTAAACATTTCCAACTTTTTAACAGATAACAGATTTTTTCTTAAACTAGGAACGTAAAAAACATTTTTAATTGTACATTTGATTCTGTTTCCATTCACGTAACTTTGTACATTTATATTTCCTATTCCTATTGCTTCTAAATAACTCTTATCTTTTGCTACTGCTATCTTTATCGGTTTATTTAATATCATGAAATCACTAAAGTATTCCTTATCATTTACCAGATGATCAGTACATCCTGAGTCGACAAAAAACAAAATATTTTCATTACTTACAGTTTTTACGTTATCTCTATTACTTATAAAACATATATTATCCTCATGAGTATCGTCCGTTTCTACATAATCTCCTCTCCTCATCTGTTGATTGTGACTAGTGCGTTTAAAATTTGGTTGATTATTCCATCCTCGCTGTCCTCTGGTTTGATTGTTAGCATTTCCTCCTCCTCTATATGTTTGATAGTTTCCTCTTCGATTTTTGACTCCTTGAGATGTGTTATACTGAGAGTTATTGTAACTTGATTGACCTTGGTATGGCTTCTTGCAATACTTCTTTATATGTCCATATCCATCGCAGTTGTGACATTTTATTGATTTATTGGACATAAATGCAGCTTTCTTCGTTGACTCACTTTGGTCTCCATCGTTTTCCTTCCTCTTCTCAGACTCTTTTCTCAACTTAGTCTTTACATAATCCATGTTTAATATTTCAGTTGACGTATTTTCAAGTACGGTTACCACTGTCTCATATGATTTTGGTAGAGCGAGAAGCAGTGTACAAATGGCATCTTCATCTTTCATTTCTACACCTGATGATTTCAGTTGACATAAGACATGTTCGAATTTTGATAGAAATTCATCTAGTTTTTCTCCTTCATTCATCTTCATCGACATAAATTTTCTTCTTAAAAATAGTTTTCCAGATAAACTTCTTTTCTCATATACATCTTGTAAGGTTGTCCACATATCATGCGCTGTTTCTTTATCACAAATAATGTCTATTTGCATATCATCTACACACTGTACTAGTATAGATTTACATTTATTTTCTTTCTTCCTGGCTTCTTCTCTCAATTTATCTGTTTCATAATCTGCATCTCTATATTTAATGGATATCATTCTTTCAACATTATGTTCAGTCAATATTGTTTTAACTCGAAATTTCCAGGCTTCATAATTATCACCATTTAACGGGTCAATATTGTAATGATTAATTTTAGTCGTATTTTGGGCCATTTTTAGATTTATACGTAGCTTGGACAAAGGACCATGTGCATAACCTCGTAATTACTTATCTCAATATATTTCTGCAATCCTATGTCTGGGCCCATAACCTGTTGTTTATAAGGTTAATTTCCTTTAATCAGGAACAACCACACAATATATTTGATAACTGAAGTATAATTTATTATCTTTATCGTATGCAACTCGTGTACATGCGTCTTTGTCCTTTCTTATATAACCTTTCTTATACACTTATATATATATATATATACACGGTGCGGTCCAAAAGTTTTAGGACTGAATTTATTACGGCAATACTACTAACGCCATTTGCTGGTTTGCGGTGGAACTATGTACTAGAAACCCTCTTCGAAGATTATACAAAGTGGCGTGAATGTGGTTTTAATTGTTGTCAAGCAACGACGTTTTGCGCAATTGTATTTTTTACTTTCGGTCAAAAATTTGAAATGGATGCATACTCACCGTATTTGTCTCCCCCCGACTATTTCCTGTTCCCGAAATTAAAATTGCAACTAAAAGGGACCCGATTTGACACCATTGATAACATCCAAAAAGCTGTGACCAAGCATTTGAAGAAGATCCCTTTGAAGAACTATTCCAGCGCTATGTAGAATTTGAAAATCCGCGCCCAGCGGTGCATTGCGTCAGATGGATCATATTTTAAGTAAATAAAAAGGTAAATAAATTAATCCGACATTTTTTTATTTTATATTGCCTAAGTCTTAAAACTTTTGGAAATTTTTGACAGAGGGTAACAAATACGAGTTGCGCGAAACGTTGTTGCTTGACAACAATTAAAATCACATTAACGCCACTTGGTATAATCTTCGAGGAGGGTTTCTAGTACATAGTTCCACCGCAAACGAGCAAATGGCGTTAGTAGTATTACCGTAAAAAATTCAGTCCTAAAACTTTTGGACCGCACCGTGTATATATACATATATATCGATATCGACCTATCGACTTAACTTAACCTAATCGCAATTCTATTACAAAATCGATAAACTAAAGTCTTTATTAAATACGAAATAAACTTAATCTGAGAATGGCATTATTTCTCAACAAAAACAATTACAAACAAATACATGGGAAGCAACGGCTGACTTTACAGAGCATATGAATAAAATAATTGACGCCTGTAATTCTTACAGCCTTAATATTAAATTTGGTGGAAAACGACTATTATCTTCTAAAAATCCTGATATAGAAGATTTATTAACATATTTTGTTAGATGGTGTTCAAGATGGTCCACATCATCAGAAAGAATATTGAAAATTCCTTGTTTGAAAGGCTTTAGCTTAACAGTGCAAGCTATTCTAAAAACATATAAAGATATGGAAAAGCAATATAAAGCATTCGAACTTGCTACCGGATTATGCAATCAAGACTCCGTCGAACATTTATTCTCCAAATTAAGACAGCGCGGAGGCTTTAATCCTAATCCTACAGCAAGAATGGTTCGTCTCTCTCTTAGACATATAGGCCTAGTTTACACCGAGCACTTAATACGCGTATCAAATAGTAAATAACTAGTACATTGGTTCAGTTATTGGTTGATCAGCTCAAATACACTACTTGATACGCGTATCAAGTGCTCGGTGTAAACTAGGCCATACTCTGTACAGGATATATTCAAACAAGTGAAAAAGGCAATGTTCAGTGCCCAGAAACCGAATCCCTCATTAATCCACCGAGTCAATTTGTAAAAACAATGGAAAATTTCCTGAGTGAAAGTCATACTGTTATACAACATGATATTGATCCTGAAGATGAATTGCTTATGGAAGATACAAGAATTCTCGAAGAATATGAAGATCTTGAAAATATAAATCCGCTTAACTCTTACGATCAAAATGCTATTGCATTTTTCGCTGGATATGTAGCACGACGAAGCATTGCAAAAACAAATTGTGATAATTGCCGCAATATTATGATAAAAACGCCAATGGATGACGCGACGGAAAATGAAAAATATATCGAATTTAGAGAATATCCAAATATAGACAAAGACGCTCCTACTGTAACAAAATTAATACGACCAACAGCTCTTTTTACCAAAGTGGTTGAAACACAATTAATGGCATTTAATCGAACCTGGCAAAATTATTGGGCTTCCACACAAATTTTGAACAAAATAACAAATGAATGCGTGGATTTAACAAATAAAATACATCCTGAATGGTTAGATAAAAACCATGAGTGCTATAATCATCGGCTTCAAGCGCTAAAATATATAATTAGCGTAAAACTATATTCTCGTACGAGATATAATAATCGTGCTAATAAAAAAGGCGGTGCACCTTACAGAAAAGTCAAAAACTTTCTAAATAAGTAAATTCAGATGTGATTATAGAAAAAAGCTATAAAAAAATAAACCGTCTTGGGCACCATCTTGTATAATAAAGAAAAATAAATAAATGATACGGAGAAGAAAGAAGAAAGAAAAGAAGAAAAATATGAAGTAGAAAAACGAAATGGCTCAAAGCAGTGCAAAAACTAGGATGACAAGCTGGAATAAAAACAATAACAGAGGTATTTACAAACAGAAAAAGATATGTATATGAAAAAGTCAAATAATGTAGAACGCATATTTATAAAAGAAATAACAAACTTTTCAAATATATTGAAACAAGCATTTCTTGTAAATTGTTACTATTGTTTGTATTTTATAATTTCATCATTGCAGGAAGAAAAACTTATTGCAGTATCATAATATGATTTGTCTAAACATATTTTATGGCTAAACATATATCAATATGTTCGGTCACAAAATATTTACAAATTATGTTACTTTGCAGCAAGTATTACTTTCAAATAATGAGAAAAATAAGCATGAATTTTTCAATTTCGTAGAAGATCGCAATCACAGTTGATATAATTGCATAAATCATTGACAGATCCTATCACGGAATAAACGAAAGATATCTTAATGCGATCATGCTAAGAAATTGTAAAATCATGCATTTTCTGATTATTAATGGTGCAAAATAAGATACAAATAATAATGCAATTTGAAGGAAATAATTATATTAAATCATTGGCACACGGTATTTACAATTACAAGATAAGGCAGACAAATACCGTGAAATGTATCATACTAATAATTTTAAAAAATTATTAATAAACAATAAGACGTCTTGCACATAAATATTGGGAAAAATAGACGTCAAAAACATACTGATTTTTTCAGTTATTACTAGGAAATCTACATTAAGTATATTTCCCCGTGATAAGATCTGCTAGTCGTAGATTTATGCAATTATTTCAACTGTGATTGCGATCTTTACGTCATGTTTCTTCAAATGAAAAAGCCAATGAAAAAAATAAAAAAGAACACATACACGCACACGTGTATATGTGTGCTATACATCTTTATTATTAAAGCTTTTAATTTCTTTAAATGTACGTTCTACATTAAAAACAATGCTTTGCCGCAAATAGATTATTTATAATATTAATAGCTCCTTTTAAAAAAAATGTTATGTGTTTCCAAATATATATTTTTTAATATTTTACAGCTTCTTTCAATATAAATGTGTTAATATAAGTACATTTAATTTTGATTAAGAAATAGATTAATCAAAGAAATTCGAAATTCAAAAAGTAAATAATATAAACTGTAAATAATATATTAAATTTAATGCTAAAAAAATTGTAAATATGTAATTTAATATGAAGGGCCCGAGATGGTCACAGAGAAGGGAGTTTTATTGGGTGATAGTCCCACACTACCAGTCAGTACGGGCTGACTGGTGTGCATAACGCATTTCTCCCTACCTCCGTAAAAAAAAAAAAAATTATCTATCAATAGTTAAAAGTCAATTGTAATGTATTTTCCGAGATGACCTGTTATTTATTGACTTGCTTAAATCTCGAAATATCTGTTATTCTAGTCAGTTCGCCTAATAAAAACTAAACACACGTCTAAAATTATTCTTTCTAAAACAAGTTTATAAATTAAAGAACACTGGATATTTTTTTACAAAATTATTATTATTATTATACTTCCCAAATATCTGTTATATGATTTTTGTATCTATTTTAGTTATATATATCTGATATCTAAAGTTTATACCAAAATTTTTGTATTTTACTCTGTATATATAAAAATCTCTAAAATCTGTCATTGGAAAAACCTACGATCGTCGTAAAATAAATCGTATAATATTCGGTTATACTTTAATTGTCAAAATAGAATGTAAATAAAATCTATATTTCGATTCTTGGATGCGATTTATTAACGAAATTATCATATATTTAAACGTTAAAAATAACAACTTGTAAATTAAGCTTCAACATAAAAATAAATAATGAAATGTGTATGTGTTGTGACATGACGCCTTTTTGCGCCGTCACAAGGGTTACTGCCCGATCGGGGGGGGGGGGGGGGAAACGATTCCGGGGTTGCTCCTCGTGACTGAGAGGGAGCGACCTCGAATTCGATAATAATTACCGCAGTTACCGCTACTGTAATAAAAGCGAGTCGTAGCACTGCCTGAGTGGTCGACAACATTTTTGTACCGCAAGATACCGAGGACGCGGAGCATAACGGCGACAGAAGAGGACCGGAGGAAACCGCGTACCAGACTCTCCGAGGATACTCAGGTCAGGTATCGAACCCCGCCGATTCCGTATTTCTCCTTGCATCCGAATGTGTATACTGCATACTTTTTAGAAAACAGCAGCATCGGGAAAGAACTACCGGAGTTCCCCCCCCCCCCGCATACTGCCGGATGAGTGGAGGACCCCGCAATTACCGCTACTATTATCGGGAAGGATTGAAGTACGGCCTGGCCAGCCTGCCACATCCGACCCCTGAAATACCACAACGGGCGCTACACGGCAACCCGAGAATCAGCATGTCAACACGTGCGGGAGAAGATCCCTTGAGTTACCGCTAGCGAGCTAAGAGGGGAGTGGAGAATCGATGGGCGGATCGAAGCCACTCCACAGCAGCGAACATCGACAGGATGCGTGGACGATCAGCGCGGGAATCGAGGGACCTGAGAACTCTCTCGGAGAGAGTTACTGTTCGGTACGCCGCTATCACGGAAGGAACGCCGGGATCGAGTTCGCCAGGACGACAACCGAGATCGACGATTACTGTAAGCCGCCACTCAGGTAGCCGTTAAGTGTTGTGATCTGGTTGAGTCGATACCGTGTCGCGATTCTGAGAATCTACAGTTACCGTAAGTAACTTACCGTAGTTTACCGATATCGTTTTGGGAGCAACAGCTCCGAAAGTAGTTAACGCGAGATCGGCTCAAGCCAGATTACCGCGAGTGTATCCCTCTCGGAGAGGCCGCCGCCGACAGTCGTAGTAAGTGTAAGATCGTTCCGTGTATCGAGATAATTATCGTATCGTAATACTAGAAGGAACTTATTGCCCCATTCTCATACCGAAAAATTACCGTGTGTTTGATTCGAGAATATCGCGTCGTGAGATACCGGAATTTGCGTGTTGTCGCTCTCCGCGAGTTACCGTTACCGTAAGCTCAAAGAGAACTCCGCGAGAGTCGAGAAAGAGTCACGCTCTCCGCGAGTTACCGTTACCGTAGGCTCAAAGAGAACTCCGCGAGAGTCGAGAGAGAGTCACGAAATTACCGCGCGATCGGCCGATAGCTCTTGTATGAAGACTATGCGTTATATTGTAAGCTATCAATTAGCGTATCGAAAACTATTACCGTAATACCGAAAGAGACCGTAAAGTCAATGTCAGAGTAAAAAATTATCGTGTCTCGAATATTTCCGAAATTATATCGCCTCCCGTTATCGTCGACTCCTATTGTTCCGCGCTCGCACCGCATTCCTTTCGATCACGTGATCGCCGCGTGGCGCGAAGGAATTCTACCGTCTTTGTATCGCGAACTTCCCGGTGCTCGAATATCGCCTTTACGATTAGGCTCGATTCACAGGGCCTTACCGAACATTAATTTGGTGAATATCGTTATTATCTAGCGTATATTTTCGCAGGATACCGTCGTGTAAGTAAATTGAAACTATCGTTTGTAACGCGCCCGGGAGAAAAGAACCCGACGCGACAGTATATTAATATTGTAACTTATCTCCAACACCCATTTATGTAAAATATTATTTCTCGATTGTATTTGTCCATGTTATACACCATTGTTAAATATATCTCTGTTAACTAACTAATTTTGCGTATTTTCTTTGTATGAGATCTCCTCTCCAGAATCAGATCAATTAATTGAACCACGCCCCTCTGCCATATACTGAGCAGGGCGTAGCCGGAAATAACGTTTGTTTTCCCGTATTACCGATACCGCGGCGCGAACAATCGCGCCTGGCGCCCAATACCGTATTACGATCTCTTTTCAATCTTACCGAGCTACCGTTGCGTACCGTCACTGATACCGACCAACGTAAAAATATCCTAAATTGAGTCGTCAAGACTCAAATACCGCTTGCCGCTTTCCACCCTCGGGATCGGCGTCCCGAGGCGGGTTAAGACGTTGCAGTGTTTATACTGAAAATTTATTTTATATACATCAATGTGTTACATTATAGCTCTGTATTATCGACACTTTGTGCACATAGCACAGAACGGAACCATAATTTGTGGACAGCGTATTACCCGCTGGGAAATCATGGACATAGTTCAATGTCCACGTTTTATGGACATAGAGGCGTCTTGAATACGCGTTCCACCAAATTCGGGGGGATGACCGCTCTCATGCTTCTCTCTGATAGTAGTGACCACGGTCTTACATAGGGTGCGTTCGGGGAGACGCTATTAGCGCTATTCAGCGCTATGGACTGTTCGCGGAGCTAGATGGTAGCGCTAGCAAACGCTATCATGACGTCACTGGGTGCTTTCCATTTAGCGACACAAGTCGACACAAGCGTCATTTTGTCTTCTTTATATCGCCAGTGACAACAAAGATAGAATGACGCTTGTGTCGACTTATGTTGCTAAATGGAAAGCACCCACTAATGGTAGCATTTACGTCATAACTACGCGCTATCAACGCTGTTCCTTCCGAGGTAGTGCATTGGTAGCGTTAAGGTACAATTTCATGCAGACGCTCGACGCTCATTTTTAGCGTCAAATCTGGTCACGTGACTACATTTGACGCTCTATCTGTGGAGGAGGCAATAGCGTCAAACAGCCAGCGTCCATGCTTGTTTGAGCGTTTGCGGAGTCTGTATCCGTATTATCGACTTGTTTATCACTTAGCGCATCTTTGATAGTATATGAAACAAACAATATAATATTCTGTAATAAAAAATTACTTTCAAGTGATATTTTGAGTGCAGTAAGTGACAACACGCGCAATGTTTAGTGCATACAAATATGAGGCGTGGATTGCTGAGTGCCAGAGAATTATTGACAGAGAAAACAAAAAGAAATTGAGGCTAAAAAGAGTTGCGGCAGCTCTTATCATTAATGAAATAATGAGAAAGAAAAAAAAGAGACCTTATAAAAAGAAAAGTTTTTGGGTTCGTCCATTATTTCAACTGCGAGATTCATGGCTTTTACGAAGCCATATTTCCTACACTTTCTTTGGACGAAGACATGTTCAAAAAGTATTTACGTATGTCAACAAGTCAATTCGAGGAACTGCTTAGTTTGGTTGGGCCTCTTATTTCTAAGGAGAGTATAACAAGAAATTCTGTACCTGCTGCAGCACGATTGGCTATGACATTGAAGTAAGTTTCTTATAGCAATTTTAATTCATTATTTTCGATTGTCTACATTGTTAAAACTAATGAATTATATGCAGATACTTGGCAACAGGTGACTGCATGACTTCGACTGCCTATCAGTATCTCGTTGGCTTTACTACAGCAAGTAACATTATTGGGGAAACATGCGAAGCCCTTTGGAATTGTCTCAGCAAGGAAGTACTGCCATTTCCATTGAAAACAACAGACTGGTTGAACATTGCTCGAGAGTTTGAAAACCAATGGCAGTTCAATCATTGTATAGGTGCTATTGATAGGAAACATATATTAATTAAGGTATGTATTAGGAGGTTGCATTGAAAGCCGCTGTTTTTTTGTTTATTATTTGTATCTTCCAAAGCGTGTTGCATCGATCGGAACAGGTGGTAATCACTTGAAGCTAAGTCCGGAGAATACGCTGGGTGCGGGAGAACCTCCCATTCGAGCTCCATCAGCGTTTGTTTGACGACTATCACTACGTGGAGCCGAGCGTTGTCGTGGAGAAGAATCACTTTTCAGCGATTCGATGCTGTTGAAACCGAATGAAACAATTACCGCCGAACGTTATCGACAGCAATTGAATCATTTGAATGATAATTTAATGCAAAATTGACCATCAATTGCATCAAATCGCCGAAAAGTGATTCTTCTCCACGACAACGCTCGGCCCCACGTAGCGATAGTCGTCAAACAAACGCTGATGGAGCTCGAATGGGAGGTTCTCCCGCACCCAGCGTATTCTCCGGACTTGGCTCCAAGTGATTACCACCTGTTCCGATCGATGCAATACGCTTTGGAAGATACGCATTTCAACAACTATGCAGAAGTCGAGAATTGGGTTGCTGAATGGTTTAGGTCAAAAGACAGACCATTCTTTCGTCGCGGAATTCAACTTCTGCCAGAAAAGTGGGAAAAGGTGATAGCTTTCGAGGGCAAATACTTTGATTAATGTACTTACATATTTGGTTATTGAAATAAATGTTAAATAAACAAAAAAAACAGCGGCTTTCAATGCAACCTCTTAATAGAAATATTAAAGGGTTTAATGAATGATAAATTGCATCGGTAAATAATAATATTTTTTTGTAGTGTCCTGAGAATGCTGGCTCCTCATATTTCAACTATAAAAATGCTCACAGCATTGTATTGTTGGGAATCTGTGATGCCAATTACATATTCACATTAGTTGAAATAGGTGCCTATGGCCGTCGCAGCATGGCGGAATTTTTAGGGATTCGATAATGGGCCAAAAATTCAATGAGAGACAAATGAATCTACCGAAACCAAAACGGCTGACGGTTGATGGAATGCCTTTGCTGTATGTTCTTGTCGGCGACGAAGCATTTCAACTAAGTGATTATTTACTTCGGCCGTATCCTGGAAGAGGAGGTCTTAGCCAAGATCGGAGCATTTTTAACTATCGTCTCAGCCGTGCTCGAAGAACTATTGAAAATTCCTTCGGAATATTGGTCAGCCAGTGGAGAATTCTGAAAAGACCCATCGATGCTACTGTTGATAACACAATTCACATGATTAAGGCCATCATATGTCTCCATAATTGGCTACGGAAGCGTGACGATACAAATGAGTATATTCCACCAAATATGGTTGATCAATATGATCCTAACGGTTCTGCATCTTGGAGACAAGAAGCAGGGTATTCGGCACTCCAAGATGTTATTGTTTACGGTAACCATAACAGTAGCCGATCTGCCATAACCATTAGAGAAGAATTTTGTGATTTTTTCACTGGAGAAGGAGCTGTTCCCTGGCAATATAATCGTAACTAAAACAATCCCTTCAATTTGAGCGATGATGGAATAGCTTAGTACATTTTAAATAGGATTAATTTACATGCGCGTGAAATTTTTTTTAACTTTATTTTTAATACGCTTTCTGTTCGGTTATGTAAAGAAATTTCGCAAAAATTCGAAAAATACAAATAAAGTACTCGTTGCAGTTTTATTATAGATATAAGATTGCTGAATAAAAATCACAACTGAATTTGGCAATATTATTGCACACTTCAATATAGTACTTGCATGCTTTACATATAAAATATATACTTACAACCTATAATATATATAAATTATAATGTTATATTAATGTATTAAACTATTTTTTATATATAGGCGAGTTTTTTAATTCATCGATTGATCAATCACATTATGCGCAAATGCAACTTTGCTCTATAAAAGCTGCATTTGCGCATAATGCGATTGATAAATCAATGAATTAAAAAACTCGCCCATATATTATATTTTTGTATATAATATATAAACTATATTAAACGAAAACATAATATTTTTATTGCGTTTCCTCGATATTCGTTTTATTGCATTTCCTCATTCATCAGTCGAGTGTGAACCATTTTTACGATTTCCAAAAGTGTTTCCATCCGTCTCGCATACGGTATTTGACGTAATTGGAGTCCTGCTGTATGCAACATAGCGTCAACTTCATCCGATGTAGGGGGTGCTGGTAAAACGACATTTGACTCCTCTCTACACAAGGCATCTGCGATTCTATTCATTGCGCTTACAGATTCTTCATCTGTGACTGAGTTTCTGCGAGATCTTCTATAGCGTGAGTCTGATGAAGATATATAATCGTCATTGCCATTATTATCATTATCATTATCACTATTGTTATTATTATTATTAATCTATTTACACTCTAAGAAAAAGAAGGAAATAGAAAGATATTGGTAATTTGACCTTAAGAAAATTGATGAAACAATAAAATAATGACGATGCAACGTGCAAGTTTCTAATTTGCACGATTTTTATATTGGAATATCTATGAATTTCCCATACTTGATGCTATGCTGCTAATGTCAACATCTCTGTCGTCATCATTTGGTGTAGTTATATAATCAGCTTCTTCTTCTTGCAAATCCTGACTCGCATTTGTGTGGGTTCTACAAAGGAAATTGTAATAATAATAATAATTATGAAACCAACACTAATAAGATTTAAAGAAAGAAGTATTACGGTCGTAACAGGCAAGAATCGCGCATAAATTCCATCGCGTCGTAATATTTCCACTTCTCCTTAATGTCAATCCTTGCGGAACCGCTGGCATGCTGCTCAGCTTGAACAAGTTTTCGGAATGTGTCTCGCAAGCTTTTAAATTTTTTTTTAGCATCTGCTGCATTTAGTTTGCCTATAACGGTAAATTACAATTCAAGACGAGGCTCAAATCACTTATGTGAAGAGACATATTATTCCTCACCATTCAGTTCTGCGGAGATTTCATCCCAGAGACGCCGTACAGTCTCTCGATTTCTTTGGTCCAATGGTAATGAGAAATCCCATAAAGGAGTTCGTTTCTGTACTTCCAGAATGAGAAGTTCTATGTCTAGATCAGTCAGTTGTTTGTTTCGAGCAGTTTTTGCGATGGGTACTCCAGTCGATTTTCTGGAGAGTCTTACCGGTTCAGCTGCAAAATGACGAATTACAAGGATTTGTCATTTTCAAAAAATTTTCAAAGTGTCTGGTTGTGCGGCAACCACACGAATAACTATATATTAATGTCCGGCTATAACGTAAATGACTCAATTTAAGGGATTTTGCCGAACAAAAAACGGACATTTATTCACATGCGTTGCCAGACAAGCAGACACAGCCAAAAGTTTTAGAAAATTATAATATTCTAAAATTCGTGACGTGTTGTTTACTTACGGATATTCGGATTTAAATTCTCCTGGTTATCCATAACGATTGCCTCTATGTTGCCTGGCATCATACTCCGCCTGACAATACTTTTTCCGTCATCTGTAAAATTCATTTGCATAATTAACTTTAAAATAAACACAATTATACATTACATACCTAGCATGGGGTAAAAGTAGTAATTCTCGTCAATGTAAAACTTGTTGTAACCCTCTAGACAGGAATGACCTTGAATCTTCTCGCAAATTTCCTCGCACAAACCACAAGTATACACAATACGAATTTGCTAAATATGTAAAAAAAATGTATCATTAATTATTCTAATTTTTTCTGTAATAAAAAGCATATTTGGAGGTTACATTGATACCACTATAATTTTAATTGATATTTACCTGTTGGGAATCCATCTTGCTCTCTACTATAGATATTTAAACTAATACCGGAATCGATATAACTTTGTGGTAAATTTTTAACAATAATATATTTAATAATTCAGAGGGACGCGAAATATAGCCTAACCATGTTAGGTCCACGAGCCTAACCACTGGATTGACCTAACCTAACCACTGGATTCTTCTTCTTCTTCTTCTTTATTTATTGGCACGGAACAGACAGATTACTGTTCATACTGCCAGATAACCATCACATGTAGTTTCCCAGAGACCCGTTGACGGGCAATTTTCAAATCTGAATATTACACTTTCGGAAGAAACTGACTATGGAAGTAATCAACTTTAAAGATGGATTATTTAGGATCTTGTGAATGTCGTATGGAGGGGGGAGGCGAAGGACACGCTCAATGGAGCTGAGGAGCGAGCCACGATGCGCACTATATAGAGGGCAATCCCACAGAATATGACCGATGTCCTGTCTAGGGGCCCCGCAATCACATGCAGGAGAGTCCACAAGGCTGCATCTAAAGAGACTGAAATTTAAATTGTAGTGGTTAGAACGAATTCTGCTGACGGTAGTTATTTCTAAACGGTTTAGCGAAAAAAAGCCCGAAAACCAAGCATGCGCGGGGAAGGCCGGATAGTTATCAAAATAGAGAGTGCCCTTAAAGTCCGCCTGACGGATCAAAAATTCCCTCGAAAGTTTGGCATATCTTTCACGAAAAGGGCCGAAAAGGTCAGAGTAAGGAAGGAGATATTCCCAAGACACCCCCCCCCCCCCCCGACTACTGCGTTCTTGGCAAGAAGATCCGCTGTTTCATTACCAAGGATCCCGACATGAGCCGGGATCCATGAGATAATTATATCAATTCCCTGTAAAAAGGCTGACCTCAGCTTGTTCCTTAAAACGAAGATTAAATAATTGCCATCTCTATTAATCCTACAAGAGGATATAATGTCGACGACGCTGCGGGAATCGGTAAATATTGTCACCTCTGAAACATCAATTTCCAGGACACATTCCATCGCCTGTATAATGGCAACGCATTCTCCCAAAAAGACAGAGAAGTCGCGATCTAGTCTCGACTTCTTATTGATATTTAAAGATGGAGAGTAAACACCAATACCGACGAAGTCAACAAGCATCAGTCAACAAGCTTGGAAGCATCAGTAAAAATCTGATGTCTTTCACTGACAAGGTTTTCAAGAGCAGACTGAAAGATCAGCTGAGGGAAGGGAGAGTTTTTAATATCTTCCACCACCATAGGGGAGGTGTAGAAAGTACGAGGAAGGAAGAAAGAAGTCTCGTAGGAAAACAAATACAACGAAATATTAGTAAATGAAGCGATTTTGTGTTTAAATTTTTTGACGACACAAAAAACGCTGTAAAGAAGAAACTTATTAAACGAGTGATTACGGCCATAAACAATGAGTGCCACCTGAAGGTCGCAAAGCTTATCGATCAGAACGCTGTCAGCAAGCGCAAAAGACCTCAGGAGGAGCCTAGAGGTCAAGAGCATGAACCTGTGACGGACCAAACCCACCCCGGCCTCCGCAAGGACAACATTAGTGGGGGTCGACTTCCTCAAACCAATGCAAAGTCTCAATGCTCCGCGCTGAATTCTCTCCATAGCTTCCATTAAATTGCTGTTATGAGTCGGGAACAAAAAGAAGCCATACTCTATTGACCCGCGTATCAGAGCCTTATAAATACATAAGAGGGTGCGAGGGTCCGCTCCCCACCACGTCCCCCTCAGGGACTTAAGGATATTAATCAACTTGAGGCATTTATCTATGAGATACTGCGCATGGGTTCGACCACCCAGGTTAGAGTCCAGGAAAACACCGAGAAACCTGTGCGAAAGCACTGGTCTGATTGTCTTTCCGTTAAGAGCAATTGAATAGTCATTTATATTAATTCTTTTATGGGTGAAGATCATCAAAGCTGACTTAGATTCAGAGACGGATAAACCACGAGACAACAAAAAACCAGAAAGGTTGTTAGCCGATTTTTCAATTAATTTGAGAGATGTCTCTAAATCACTAGATCTCACAAAGAGAGTGATATCATCCACGAATTGAATTATTTGGCACTTCTTTGAGAGTTGGTTTTTGAATTCTCTGGCATAGATGTTGAACAACAACGAACTCAATATCGATCCCTGAGGAACTCCCCTGTGAGAAACAAAGCTCGATGACAAGGTCCCATTTATGACTACTTGGGCGTCTCTGAAATAAGTAAGTTGGTAAATAAACCAGCAAATTTTTGGCGGAAGCCCAATCTTTATAAGATCACTAATAAGGATATTCGGGATTACATTATCAAACGCGCCGCATATATCAAGAAAAAGGCCAACCGTGAATTGTTTAGACACAAAGCCGCATTGAATTTCCGTAGAGAGAATGCCCAAATTGTCCGAGCAAGACCTTTTCTTACGGAAACCATATTGGGAGGAGGGAAGGATCCTCGAGGACTCAACCCACCAGTCCAGTCTAGTCAGAATAAGCCCTTCCAGTATTTTCAAAATGCAAGAAGTGAGAGAAATTGGACGGAATTTGCCCAGGGAATTCTTCGGAATCAAGTATATCAACGACTGGTGCCAAGAAGAGGGAAATAAGCCCGTATCCAACAGTTCGTTGAGAATGTCGAGTAAAAATTTAAGGTGGCTTTCAGGGAGCGTGGCAATAATTTCGTAGTCAATCTGGTCCATGCCAGGGGAAGAACGCTTCTTGGAATTCCTGATTACCGACAGCAATTCCCTCACCGAGAAGAGGCTCTCAAAAACCCTACAAGAATAAGCGGACGGGAAATCCCCGACAGAGAAAAACGACTGGTGCAACGAGGATGGGGGGAACATCGAGGAAATACAATCCGAAATCTCCCTCGAAAGAAGGTGGTTAGAAAGAGGAGGGGGAGGAGAGATGCTCAGGTGCCGGTTCTTGAAACGCTTAATAATTTTCCAGATGTAGGTAATAGAGGTCTTAGGCAAGAGGTTCTGACAGAAATCTCTCCACCCCCTCCTCTTTTCGGCTCTCAAAACACGCTTGGAGACGGCCTCCTGCCTCTTGAACGCTAAATAGTTTCCATACGAGGGAGACCTCTTAAAAACTGCAAGCAACCTGTAACGATGCACCCCCATCGTTATTATACCCGGCAGACGACCGCCGGAAGTCGGCCGCCCGACGTCCATCCGTCGAGCAAAGGCCGAGGCGCTAGGCGCCCTTGTTATTTTTATATGAGTGTTATTGTAACCGCCGAAACACGCACACACACGGCCGCTAAACGACCGTTGATATGATATCAATACGCGAGCCGACAGTCTCCGAAACACGGCGGAAAATACCGAACCGATAAAAACTTCGGTATAAATATCGGCACCGAAGCGATCTCGACACCAGATCCGTTCCCGATCCAGCCCAACGCTCACCGCAGCGGAAGGCCATATCCTAGACAGATCCGTAATAGACCGTGCTTAGCAAAAGCAACGGGGTTGACGAGTTCGCAGCCTCCGCCGAGAGATCTCGGCAATACGCTAATAACCGGCCTATCCCGCCCGAACACCCACCGACCGACAGCACGAGGGTGGCGAGTTCGCCGCCTTCCCCGACGTATTCTCGGGCCCGGTTGTTTCCCTTTAAATTCCCACCGTCCACGGTAAACGAGGTAGCGCGTTCGCTGCCCCCGCCGAGAGATCTCGACACCGTTCGGACGACAACAATTAGTTGTGAACAAAGCGAGGAGTTACTCGCCGCGACAACTACATCCGATCACCGCCCGGCGTAATCATAACGCGGCACGCCATTTTGTCGGCAGCCGGCACGCACCGCCTAAACTTCGGCCATTAGGAAACGTGACGTCACCGATCCTGACAATAGGCCCGCGCCGAACCGCGAGGCCCCGCCTGCGGCCGCATCACCGGCAATTCCGACCCGAGAGCCGGCGGCCTCTAACTGCCGCCGAAAGAAATATTTGTATACACGCGCCCGCTCTTCGGATTCACGCATTACGACCGCTCGCTCACAAATCCAGTCCGATGGAAATGTACGCGAATACAATACTATAAATATATTTATTTCCTTTTATTCAACAACAAAAAGAACGCTGTTTTCGTTGCGCCTCCCCCTTCCGCGATCCCTGATCCCGGCACGCTATCCGCTTCGCGAAGGGCTCGTTACAAATTGGCGCCCGAACAGGGACCCGACCGAGAGACGCAACGATTACGGTACATTGTATTCTCGCACAATCCGTGACCGTTCCCCGATATCATGAAGACGTGGTTGTACGAATTATCCAAAGAACGGATCAGCGCGTTCGCGGTCGCCTGCGGCATTGACACGACCGGCACGCTCGACGAAATCCGAGCGCGCGTCCGCCAATACATCGACGAACACCCGGGCGAGTTCAACTCTCCAGGGCCGGCCCCGACCAACGTACGACCGCCACCACAGATCGCCGTCGCCCCAGCAACCCCCGACCATAGCTTTGCCGAATCGGAACCCGCTAGCACTAACACCGCGAAGGCGCTAAATCAAATTCGCAAATGGGGATGCCACTTTGATGGCCGCGACCCCCTCGCGTTCCTGGAACGAATAGAGGAGCTTCGCGAAGGGTATGGGTATTCCGAAGATCAACTGTTACGCGGGCTACCGGAGTTACTCAAAGAAGACACCCTCTTATGGTGCCGCAACCACCGAGACGACTGGGGCACCTGGGAAGAGTTCTGTCGCGATTTTCGCCTTCGATATCTGCCACCGAATTTTCACGAACAACTAGAACGCGAGATTTTCGAACGGAGACAACGCGAGGGCGAGAAATTCGCCAACTACGCAGACGCCGTCACCACCCTGATGCGCCGCGCCGGGGGTTTTGCGCGCGAACGACGACTCGAGCGCATATACGCTAACATGCGTGCTGAGTATAAACTCTACATACGACGTACCGACATCCGCAGCTTGACAGAACTCACGACCCGCGCCGCCGAATACGAAGACCTCGAGCGGGAGAGACGCGAAGAACAAAACACAGCGCGAAAAACGGCGGCATCAAAACCGGCCGTAGCCGCCGTATACAACCGCGAGGAATGTTGCTGGCGTTGTAAGCAACGGGGGCACACCCGAATGAACTGCTCTCGACCTCCCCGAAAATTCTGCTCGCAATGCGGCAAGGACGGCGTCCTTACCAAAGAATGCCACCCGCCGGCGGGAAACGCGGCCGGCGCCGGGGCTTCCGCGGCCGCACCCCGGCCCGACAATCCGACATAAAATTCACGCCACGGCCGCACATCACCGTCACGATCGGACGGCAAGAACGAAGCGCGCTGCTAGATTCCGGATCAGAGATCTCGTTTGTCAACGCGCGTACTGTCAATCTGGCCAAGCGCATGGGCATCCACCCGCAGGAAGAGATCGGGCAGATACAGCTAGCCGATGGAGCCCCGGCTCAAATACTCGGCACAATCACCTTAACGATCCGTGTTCGCCACCGCCCTATCACACACGTTCTCAATTTTACCGACGCTTACGGACGCCATGTTGATCGGCGTCGATCTCTGGGCGCGTCTCGGCATCACCCTGACGCCACCCTGCCAGTGCCCCGCTAACCCGGAAAATCCCGCATGCAGTCTCACCCACGGTTTAGCCACTTGCACGACCGAAGAAGACAGCAGCCTCCAGAACTTCCTAAGGGACGAACTACCGAGGTTCAAGGACATTACCGGTCCCACGCCTCTCATCACGCACCACATCCGCCTGACGAACCCATCACCGATCAAACAGCGGTATCGACCGCGCAACCCGGCGATGCAGGAGATAATTAACAGAGAGGTAGAGGACATGGAGAAGACGGGCGTTATCGAACCCTCGCGCAGCTCGTGGAGCTCCCCAGTCGTGGTCGTCCGAAAGAAAGACGGCAAGCCGCGATTTTGTATCGATTTTCGGCGCGTCAACAACGTCACCGAGAAAGACGCATACCCGCTGCCACAGGTTACGGCTACCCTGGATAAATTACGGGGGGCTCGCTATCTCACTACGTTAGATTTAAAAAGCGGATACTGGCAGGTACCCCTCGCGCCGGAGAGCCGACCGATCACCGCTTTTACGGTACCGGGGAAGGGTCTAATGCAGTTCCGGGTGATGCCTTTTGGGCTCCATTCCGCCCCGGCAACGTTCCAGCGTTTGCTAGACAACGTCATAGGTCCAGCACTCGAACCTAACGTGTTCGTCTACCTAGACGATATAATAATAATCAGTCAGACTTTCGAACAACACCTCCGTCTGCTCGAAGAAGTTTTCCGCCGCCTCCGCGACGCGCGACTCCAGCTAAACCCGGATAAATGCCGATTCTGTGTCGATCGACTGAAATACCTAGGCCATGTCGTGGACCGGTCCGGCATCCACACCGACCCCGAAAAAATAAGCGCCGTCACCAACTGGCCAGAACCTCGGTCCGTGAAACAGGTTCGACAATTCTTAGGCATGGCCTCATGGTACCGCCGCTTTATCAAGGACTTCTCGACCATCACCGCGCCACTCACCAGCTTAACCAAGAAAAACACGCGCTGGACGTGGGGAGCCGACAAAACCGCCGCGTTCAATCGTCTCAAACGCGCCCTGACTGCTGCCCCGGTACTCGCCTGCCCGGATTTCTCGCGTCGTTTCTATCTACAAACGGATGCAAGTACCAGCGGCCTCGGCGCCGTCCTGACACAATACTTCGAGGACGGCGAACGCGTAATCGCCTATGCCAGTCGTACCCTGAATGGCGCCGAGCGGAACTATAGCGCCACGGAGCTCGAATGCCTGGCGGTCATCTGGGGTATCCGCCGAATGCGAAATTACCTCGAAGGTTATACCTTCACGGTCATTACGGACCATCAATCCTTACGATGGTTGCAAAAGTTAGAAGAACCTACCGGCCGTCTCGCCCGCTGGTTATTCGAGCTCCAACAGTTCGATTTCGACATCAAGTACCGCCGCGGGGCGTTGAACCGCGTAGCCGACGCATTGTCGCGTCAAACCGACGCATTGACTCGTCAACCGGAGGTCGGCGCCGTGCGACCGATCCGATGCCGCTGGTACAACAAGTTAATCGCGGAAGTCCGCCGCGACCCAACCACCCGACCCGACTACCGACTAACCGACGGTCACCTACACAGACACGTACTGCACAGCCTAAATTTTAAAGATACGCCGCCCGACGCCCAGTGGAAATTGTGCGTACCGCGTGAACAGCGTCGCGACGTTTTGCAACAAATGCACGACGCCCCGACCGCCGGGCACGGAAGAATCGCCAAGACAATAGCGCGAATCGCCGAACACTACTATTGGCCCGGAATGTTCCGGGAAATCGCCGGTTACGTGCGACAATGCCGCCGGTGCCTCGCGTACAAACCGCTCCAGCAATGACCCGCGGGTCGCCTGCATGCCACCAACGTGACGCACCCCTGGGAACATGTGACGCTCGACCTCGTAGGGCCATTACCACGTTCACGTCGAGGCCATACATGGCTCTTCGTATTACAAGACCGATTCTCGAAATGGGTCGAACTCGTACCCCTCCGCCGAGCCACCGCCGGGGCCGTCACCGACGCCATCACGGAGCGCGTTATTCTACGTCACGGACGGCCGGACATTAATATCTCGGATAACGGCACGCAACTAAGATCCGCACCGTTCGCCGCCCGATTACGCGCTTTTAATATACAACACCGCACCGCACCCGTCCGCGCCCCACATTGTAACCTGGTCGAGAGGACGAATCGTACGATAAAAACAATGATAGCGCAATTCGTCCATAACGACCACCGTGCCTGGGACAAACACATCGCGGCGTTTCAATTCGCCTTCAACACCGCCACCCACGACGCTACGGGATTTACCCCCGCGTACCTCAACCACGGGCGCGAGCTCAGCTCCCCACAACCCGCCCTCGCACCCCTCGACCCAGGAAATCAGACTCCGGACACGATACGTCAACGGCTGGAGGATGCCTGGACGCTGACGAGGATTCAATTAGCGCGGGCCTTCCAGCGGCAGGAACGACACTATAATCTCCGCCGCCGGGACTGGAAACCGAAAATCGGCGATTTCGTATGGAAGCGCGAATATCATCTGTCTAACAAAGCCAACGCGCTCAACTCAAAACTCGCGCCGAAATACAGCGGACCGTGGGAAGTTCGTCGGATAATTTCGCCGGTAATCGTGGATCTCCGAAACACGCGCGGTAAGTGGTACCGCCACATACACGTGCAAGATTTGAAACCGGCACCCGATAATAACAACAACAAGGATGAACGACCAAAAGAAACAGACGGAAACAATACCGACGCAGAGGATGGGGACGACACCCCCACGTCCAGCGAATAAACAACGAGGCCGAAAAAACGAGGTCTCGGATGTAATAACGCACAGAACCAGACACAGATAGTTAGCAGCTAGCCAACCATCATGAGCATTGAAGACGACATTCTGCGCGAGATCAACGCGCTTCTTGGAGAAGCCGAATCACCGGGAACACACCAACCACCCGGGGCCACGGCTAACGCAACTCGACCACCGTCCCGGCCACCAAAAGTCGGCACGGTGATCCAACGATCCGACAGAATCAACCGCCGGAAGATTGAAATTTTGGCAACACCACCGCCGCTACTAGTCGCCTACCGCCGCCAACGCTCGACGCCGCAGACGCCATCGCCGAAACAACCAGCCATAGGCACGTCGCAACCAGGACCGGCATCATCATCACCTCGAGAGGCGACACCACCGCAATCCTCCCCGCCCCCCCAAGTCCTGACCCCGATAGGCCCCGCACCACCGCCACCCGTACTAGTCGAAATAGAAGCGGGATACATACAGCCCGTACCATGGTTCGCCGTCCACGTATCACGGCGCTATCGCATCCGGACACCCCGAGGTCGATGGACCCTACGATTTAACAATGTAGGCCAGCTTCGATACCGCAGGCGTATAGAGTAATAGGCTGCAACAAAGTGCCTCTAAGTTCAGGCATTCGAAGGAGGGGGGTGATGTAACGATGCACCCCCATCGTTATTATACCCGGCAGACGACCGCCGGAAGTCGGCCGCCCGACGTCCATCCGTCGGGCAAAGGCCGAGGCGCTAGGCGCCCTTGTTATTTTTATATGAGTGTTATTGTAACCGCCGAAACACGCACACACACGGCCGCTAAACGACCGTTGATATGATATCAATACGCGAGCCGACAGTCTCCGAAACACGGCGGAAAATACCGAACCGATAAAAACTTCGGTATAAATATCGGCACCGAAGCGATCTCGACACCAGATCCGTTCCCGATCCAGCCCAACGCTCACCGCAGCGGAAGGCCATATCCTAGACAGATCCGTAATAGACCGTGCTTAGCAAAAGCAACGGGGTTGACGAGTTCGCAGCCTCCGCCGAGAGATCTCGGCAATACGCTAATAACCGGCCTATCCCGCCCGAACACCCACCGACCGACAGCACGAGGGTGGCGAGTTCGCCGCCTTCCCCGACGTATTCTCGGGCCCGGTCGTTTCCCTTTAAATTCCCACCGTCCACGGTAAACGAGGTAGCGCGTTCGCTGCCCCCGCCGAGAGATCTCGACACCGTTCGGACGACAACAATTAGTTGTGAACAAAGCGAGGAGTTACTCGCCGCGACAACTACATCCGATCACCGCCCGGCGTAATCATAACGCGGCACGCCATTTTGTCGGCAGCCGGCACGCACCGCCTAAACTTCGGCCATTAGGAAACGTGACGTCACCGATCCTGACAATAGGCCCGCGCCGAACCGCGAGGCCCCGCCTGCGGCCGCATCACCGGCAATTCCGACCCGAGAGCCGGCGGCCTCTAACTGCCGCCGAAAGAAATATTTGTATACACGCGCCCGCTCTTCGGATTCACGCATTACGACCGCTCGCTCACAAATCCAGTCCGATGGAAATGTACGCGAATACAATACTATAAATATATTTATTTCCTTTTATTCAACAACAAAAAGAACGCTGTTTTCGTTGCGCCTCCCCCTTCCGCGATCCCTGATCCCGGCACGCTATCCGCTTCGCGAAAGGCTCGTTACAAATTGGCCTACGCCTCAAATCAACTGCCGACTGGCATGCGTCTTTCCACCAGGGGGCCGGCAAAGAAGATTTTTCCCCTTCTTTTCTGGGTTTAGCGGCATGCGAGGATGGAATGTTTGATCCCCCTGGAAGGTAGTCCTTTAAATGAGAAATAAATATGTTATACTTTTGGACTGCATTGAGAGACGAATCCTTCAGTTGACTCTCCAACGTTTCCACATTCGAACGCAAATCCAAGAAAAACTGAGCCTTCTGACATTTTGAAAGTTTGATTCTATGGGAGAAGAAATTTCTTTTTTTAAGTAGGTGATTGAACCTAATTGTCACTGGGAAGTGGTCACTCAAGTGAGAGTGATCTGAGACAAACCACTCACAGTAATCGATAATAGAAGGCGAGACAAACGCCAGGTCGATTGCCGATTTTAGTTGGTGCGGACGGGTTAAGAAAGTGGAAGAGCCCCGGTTAATACACGTAAAAGAGGAAGCGAGAGCGGGAGCCAAAAGGAGGGATCCCTCTCTATCACTCTTTCCACTGCCCCACTCACGATGATGGGCGTTGAAGTCCCCCAGAAGAATAACATGAGAGAAGGAACCACATAAGCAAAAAGTGCGTCATACTCCGAAGGAGACAGAGATTCATGTGGATGTCTATATATCGACACTATTACCAGATCAAAATGCTCAAAATGGATGGATACTGCCATACCTTCAAGCCTATTGTTAAAGCGTATGCAATCATTAATGATGCTATACGGAACAGATCTACGGATCGCCAAGAGTAAACCACCGCAATTCGGAACACCAGAGTCCGCCCGGAAAACATTGAGATTGTGGATATTTATCTGGGAGTTGTCTTTTAGCCAAGTTTCCGACAATGCAAGTACATCATGATTTTGAAACAATAAATTAGAAATATCTTTTTTATTTGCCAGCGAGTGACAATTCCACTGTAAAATACTAATAGCTTGGTTATTGTTGAAGTTAATTTGCATTTGATTGATCATTTAAAGTGGGATTAGATTTGAAGTTGCTGGAGTTAAGAGATTGCAAATATGAGTTAAGAAAGTCCGAAACCATCTCATGGAGGCCCAGAAGTTTAAGAAAGGGAGAAATTTTTTCCATAATTGCATTGATAAGACCAGAAAGCTGGGCAGAAAGTTCCGGATTAGGGTTGGAATTAAAATTAGAGAAAGGGGAATGAAGAGAGAGGGAATGAGAAGGGGAAGGATGGGGATTAAAAAAAACACCATTGCGAGAATGTGAAGGAGCTCTTCCGTTAGGTGCTAATAAGAGAGAGTTTTGACTGTTAAAAAAATTATAGTCTGGTTTGGGGGCAAGTTTAGAAGAAAAATGAGACAATTGAAAAGCTGAAGTTCTGGAGTTTTCATGACTGGGAAAGGAGGAGGATGCAGAAGAGAAGGGAGGGGAGGGAGAGGCAAAAGAAGACGAGCGGGAAGAAATATTAGAAGATGGTAGTACGGAGCTATATTGCTGTACAAGGGGAGATAAAAGAGGAGAAGGAGGGACTGTAGGAGAAGGGTGATGCCGCAGCACAGGCGGCACTCGACGTAAAACTCCTTCTAATTCTGGTGGGCTTGCAGGTGCACGGAGCCGGACGTCGGCCGCGGCCCCGACATCGTCGGCGTCGGCACCCGGGGGATCGTCGCGATGCCGAGCGGTCGACTCGCGGCAACCCAGGCTGCGTCTCACGGCCCCTCCGTCCACACGAGCCACCACACCACCGGCAGCAACACCACCTGCAACAACATCCGCAGCAGCAGAGTCCCCCTCCTACGCGGCCGTCACAGCATCGGAACCGGCGACGCGGCGATCATCTCCGTCGCCGTTGACAGCCGGAGCAACAGGTACGGCCGCCATTTTGATGAGGAGTTCCACCGGATCCAGCGCCGCGCCACGAGGGACGGCGGCCGCCGCTACCAACGTAAAGGCGCACCCGCAACACACAGGTGTGTTCGTAAGTGGCAGGCTGTCGCTAAAGCGCGGTGCGTTCAAAAAGCGCAGCCCGCCTCACGCTACTAGAGAGGCGCGCGCACCCCCGAATACTTCATCCAATGAGGGGGTGCATAGGAGGAGACCGCCCTCCGTGACCCCGCCATCCACCAGCTCGGCGGGGTCGCTTAATAACAACCGGAATCGGAGGTCGGTCAGCGTGTCTCTCGAGAAGAGCGGCGCGTCAAGGCCGGCGCGCGCGCCTCCGCGGCCGTCACCGGATGGCGATGATTTGCCATCCTTTGGCGGCCGGGGAGGCACATGGAGAAGAACGCCCGAGCGGACCCCGCCACTCACTACCATCACCACCAGAGCGGGGCCGTTGACGAGGAACCGTGCTCGGGCGTCGAGCGTGCCGGTCGAGAAGAGCGACGTGGAGGCGCGGCTGGCTTCCCTGGCCCGGACATCCGCCAGGGATGCACCGCGGGGGCCCCGCGGAACCACCACCTCCGCGAAGAAGACGCGCGGGGCCCGTCCGGCGATGACCACCCCTGCCGGCACCGCGGTGCGCAATTTGGACGCCGCGCTGACGTCGCGGAGCTCAGGGGGGGCCCAGGGGCCGGCGAGGACGTCGCCCCTGCAACGTGGGTCCACGCCCCCCCGCAGGGGACCCCCGGTACGCCGTGCCGCTTGTGCGGCAGCCCGGTGGGATTTCCCCTGCTCGTCACTCCACCGACGATGCCCGCGACGTCCGCGACGCCTGTCACATTAACGACCGCCACGGTGACGACTGTTACATGCGGGTCCCCCGTCATGTCGACGGGGGTCTCCGCGGGGCGGCGGAGCACTCCGCTCCGTCGCTCCCCTCTCCCAACCATCCTGGAGGTTGCGTCGCCGTGCGCGGTCGCGCGGGTGCGCCCTGCTGAGAGGACTCCCACACCACCCGGAGGAGAGGAGCGGCGGCACCAGCATGAGGCGACGGTGCTGATCTCCTCGGACAGCGAGGGGGACTCACCTGGTGGGCCGTGGAGGACGCAGCTGGGGAGAAGAGCGAGGCGCCGGCTGAGTGACGGCTCCTCGGGTGACGAATGTCCGGCGGTGGCGGGGCCGCGGGCGACGCCCGACCCTCCGCCACTGACGTCGGCGAATTACCCACATTTATTTGTTAAACCTTGTTCAGTCAGGTTACAGCGAACTGGATGTGAAAAGGAGGGGGAAGGGGAGGGAGATGGGAAAGGGGAGGAAGGAGATGGGGTATCAAGAGAAAGAAAATCTGTAAAATTGAACAGTGGATTTGTGTTTAAATAAATTGGGTTACCACGAAGACGGCCTCTGGCCTCTACGAGTGTGATGTTCTCATGAGCAGCCAGTTCTCGAATCTTTTTCTGGAAGATATATTTTGGGCAGGAGGTGCTGGTGGTTTTGTGTGACCCTCTACAATTAATACAAATAGGTAATTCATCTTTCCTCGGACAACAATCCGGACTCTCATGAGATCTTTCCCCACAGTGTAAACATCTAGGGTGACCTTTACACTGTGATTTCAAGTGACCAAAGCGCAAACAAGCAAAACAAAGAGAAGTTTTGGAAACAAAAGGCTCGACAGCGTGACTAACCATGTAAAGGTATAAATACCTCGGCAATGTTTGGCCCTTGAAGGTCACCAGAATAGTCTTGGAGAGAGTCAGCCCCGAGTCACCATCAGCAACCTCGGTGGGCAAAGAGTCTGAGTTCCTTTTCCTTCTATTGAGTCTTTTGATGGATAATACCACCGCTTCGCTGTCTATTCCTCTGCGGATATCCTCCTCGGAGAGGTCCAATGGGACATTGCGAATAATGCCTCTTCTAGTCGTTCTATAAAATGGAATGAATACCTTGTATTTTTAGCCTTGAGATGGACTAGCAATAAGGCTGTTTGCCGCATCACGGGATTTCAATTGAACGTTAATTTTAGAGAAACCGATTTTTTTGAGCTCCACAATATCTTTTTTCTGGATTGAGTACAATAAGCGACCTATACCAATAGGATTAATTGAGGAGGAGGAGCCCTCCGGAGATTGAATTGTGACGTCAAAAGGGCCTCTCGAGGTCCTGTCGTACTTGTTAGTTTCAGAAAGAAAAGAAAAATCAAGAACGCTTCTATCGTCAGAAACACGCGGGAATGGCTTACCTGCCTTTGGAACATCCCCCTCTCCCGACTCACCACCGGCGACCTTCGAGACAGGTGAACTCTCCTTTTCTACAATCTTGCGCTTCGAATTTTTTACTTTGACCACATCAAGTCTAGGATTGTCGACAAAATTCTTCGAGGCTGATTCAGACGAAGCCTTTAAAAGAGAAGAATCATTAGATGCAGCATTATGGGGAAGGTCGTTATCAAGTTCCATCATAACATCAGACTCGGGAGGGAACGGAGGGAGAGAGGAAGCAATAGAGTTGAGTTTTTCATCATCGTTGAGCCTCGACACGTCAGTAGACTTGGATCCAAGCACGTTGGAAGTCAGAGAAATTAGGTTAGATTTATAGGGGGGACCTCCCCCTGGGTCTTGAATCGACATATCTTAGTCGAAAAAATTTTTACTTTTCCTCCCGGCCGAAACAGTCGGACGGTTAAGGTGGCGGCAATTGCGCACCACAAATTCTAGCGGATCACGCTGCGATTAGATGGTCAGGTCGCTCGTAAAACAGTTTCACCACGATAAACTCACTCAACAGGATTCGAGCAATGCAACTACCACACCATTATTATGAATATCAATATCAGAAAACTAAAAACTATTTCACGCTGTACAAAAGCAAGCCTCGCTAGACAGTCACGTGTTCACTCGTCCGCGGCTAAAGCTCGAATCGCTAACCACTGGATTAATGTTGCGTAATGAAATGAGCGTCGAGCGTCAAAGCTAAACACAGTTTAGCTTCTATCTCTCGACGCGGGAATTTAAAAATCTATCACGTGACCAGATTTGACGCTAAAAATGAGCGTCGAGCGTCTGCATGAAATTGTACCTTTAGCGTTTGCGAGCTCTGCGAACAGCGGTAGCGGCAGTGAATTCTGTGAATTGTGCATTTGCTCATTAATTTCAGTTTTGCTGTGAAGTTTTTGCTCGTTAGCTATAAATATTAATAATGGATTTTGTAGAAATAATCATTTAACATTATTAAAAATAATAATTCTGTATTATAAAATTTAAAAAATATAATAATAAATATAATAAATATATAAGTATAATATAATTTTTATTTATCTTTTATGAAAGATTATGTCCGTGTACATGAGAGAGAGATTTTAATTAATTATTAATTAAATAATATTTAATATTATTTTAATATTATTTATTATTTAATGATTAGCAGACGCACACGCTACTACGCTACGCTATTGCTGTTCACGGAGCTCGCATTCACTAGCGCTATCTTGGCTCCGTGAACGGAGCTAGTAGCCTTAGCGTTGATAGCGCGATAGCGAGCTCCCCGAACGCACCCATTCAGGTCTTGAAACGAAGTCAAATTTTGGTGGAGAGTGGTTCACTTAACGTCCGAGAATTAGTTTGGCAAGGGCGGCGCTGCGAGTATGGTACGGATAGCTATATACATATATATATATGTATATATAAACTTACTTCGGCGATAACCCGACCATTGTGGTATTAATTATATTAATTATACGTCGTATTAATTATATTAATATCAGTTATGTGAGGTATTCTAATCAGGTACCATACCAAAAGCGATATACAGGGTGTCACTTAATTGGCGCCCACGAAGTACATAGCGTTCTTCCTTACGGAAAAATAAGTCGAAAAGTCCTGAACCATTTTTTTCTATCATGCATAATAAAGTAGTAATTTCGAGTAACGTTAATCCAATCAACGCCGACCTTTGGCTGGATGTACGTCAGTGAGCCGCGCGTCTGGTAGTGTGCGTGAGCGCTCGCCTGCCGCGCCGCTACGGCGACGCGCTATGCCTTCGCGCGCGCCGTTAACATGCATTCTTCTATCGTAATAATAGAAATTATTTTTTCTATCTTTTTTCTATTTTTTCTCATTTTCTGTTTTAACTAAAAATCATATCCTTCTGTCAATAGCACTTCCTAACAGAAAACTTCTACAACTAGAAAATTTCTACGAATAAAACTCGTTAAAACATAATTATTATCAATATGAAGATTTAAACAAATACAAGATAAAATCTGTGATTTACAAAAATTATTTGTTAAACAATCCGTTTTTTTAGAAATACGTGTTAACACTTAAATCTTAAAGCAAATTATTTATTGGATCTTCCGAGTGATTTCAACAATTATTCAATTTTCGAAGTATGCTTAATAAGTTATTAAAGAAAGATTAGCAATTCTCCATTTCCTGATTTTCAGTGATGCAGTTGATGATTCATAATGGTACTTTAAAAGTATTAAAAATACATTCGTCCATATAATTAACGCATAGGTAATTTCATGTCAAAATTTTGCAACTTGAATAACTTGAAATAAGCATAACTACACTAAAAATTATCGTATTAGAACATTTTTTTCATTGTCAAGCATGAAGTCTGTACCTTAAAGACATATGACAGATTTTGATCCTTCTCTCTACCCTCTTTTTAAAAGTAAGAACGTGTTATGTTTCCAAAAAATGGCATAATGTAACGCATTCCACAAAGTGGAATAAATTTTTTTTCAAAAATCTTATCATAATTATCATAAAATGATAATAGACTTTTCCTTGCACATTAAAGGAAATAAGGAGATTGCTAGTATGAGAAGTCTTTATCTCTGCTGACACACACACACACGCACGCACACACACACACACTCACAAACACAAATACAATGCACCAAATCCGATAAGCCATCTCCTTGTAATGCACATCGGATAATGCTGGGGATAAATAAATAAAAATGTATAAGTAATTTTGATATGTAATAATTCCGCGAAAAAAATTTCACAAGCTTCAATTTTTTTATGTGCAAAGAAAAGTCCATATTTTATGATGATTATCATAAGATTTTCGAGAGAAATTTATTCCACTTCGCGGAGTGCGTTAAATTACGTAATTTTTTTGAAAACGTAATAACACGTTTTTACTTTTGAAAAAAAGAGAATAGGAGGAAGGATAAATTCAAAATCTGTCATATGCCTTTTATACAAACTTTAAGCTTGACATTGAAAAAAATTTGCTAATACAATAATTTTTAGCGGAGTTATGCTTATTTGAACTTGTGCGAAATTTTGACATAAAATCATTCATGCGTTAATTTTGTGGACGAGTGTATTTATCTAGAAATATTTTTAAGAGTATTATAAGTTATTTAATTTTTCTTTAATAAAAGT